>CM037878.1:90888198-91120698 GCA_021292165.1 Shinisaurus crocodilurus | reverse complement strand
GAACAGTGGTGCTGTTGGCTACTGTTGTCTACAGCATTGTACTCCTATGGGCGGGCTCAGTCTTTAATAGAGCCTTTTGGTTCCTGAACTGTGAGGATTACCCAGCACTGGATAGAACTGTTATTTTGCAAGCCTCCATGCCAGGAGCCTCAATATTTAGTCAAAATGCTGATTACAGTCTTCCTTCATTTCTGATATTGTCCACAAAGTAAAATGTACCACAAATCTAATCTTCGGATGCCATACTGCTGGCCCATATTGACTTTCCACCCTGATGGCAAATGTATAGGTTTTTCTTGATTGATTTTAGGGTGCAATCTTATGCCAAAGTCCTACAACTCCCAGCATTCCCCAGCAAGCCATGTTGCTGGGGAATGCTGGGAGTTGTAGGACTTGTTTCTGTCTAAACATGCATAGGATTGTGCCTTTAGTAACTTTCTAAAGCACATTTATTTATTTATTTATTTATTTATTATATTTATGAATCGCCCATCTCTGGCCAGACATCCGGCCACTCTGAGCGATGTACAATCCAATAAAATACAAGGGGGGGGGGAAACACACACACACACACACACACACACACAGAATATAAAACACAATTAAAAACAGTACAAAACTTAAAAATCCTAACCCACCCCATATTCCCACCTGAAAAGCCACGTTTTTAATGCACGGCGGAAGCTAATCAAGGAAGGGGCATGGTGGAGGTCACTGGGGAGAGAGTTACATAAATTGGGGGCTGCCACAGAAAAGGCCCTCCTCCTAGTCCCCACCAGCCTGGTTTCTCTGGCTGATGGGACAGGGAGAAGGCTGTCCGCAGCAGATCTTGTTGAGCGGCCTACTTGATGTTGCTGGAGGTGCTCCTTGAGATAAACTGGACCGGAGCCGTACAGGGTTTTAAAGGTCAACGCCAACACCTTGAATTCGGCTCGGTAAACAACTGGTAGCCAGTGCAACTCTTTGAGCACTGGAGTGATGTGATCACTCCAGCGGCAGCCTACATGCCCCTAAGTAGGCCCCTAATTACTTACTCTGGAACAATGATGAATGACTAGATGCATAACAAGCATTTGAGCAGGGGCAGTTGGATAGGTGAACATCCCTGCTCGAATGCATGCAAGCAGGATCAAGGCAAGCACTGCTATGCTTGAAGTCTGCTGTGTGAGCAGGATAAGTAGGGAAGTGCTCGCCTTGATACTGTAAGCCAGTCCTACCATCCCCTTCCCCTACCCAAGGCCTAGAAACTTGTCTAAGGTGATGGTGGAGGCAGTGTTGGGCACTCACATGCTCTGGGCTGGTGAGGCATCTTTCCCCACTATAATTGGGACTACAATTTCCAAAAATCTCCAGCGGGTCTCTCACATTCCTAGTGTTGTTTCTCTGCCAAGGAGAATGCCTACAGTAGCCTTCCCCGACCTGGTGCCCTCCAGTTGTTTTAGATGGCATCTCCCTTCCTCCCTGAATATTTGTCATGCTAGCTGGGGCTGATGGGATTTGTAGTCCAAAATATCTGGAGGGTGCCTAGGTGAAGAAAGCTGGTCTACAGGGACACAGAACTGGAGCCTTGGTGTGCCCTCTGACTCTACCTCCTGCCCCAAAGTAAGTTTCTAGGCCTTGGAGCAGGGGGAGGTGACCGTGGTGGCAGCAGGGGGCTTGCAAGTGCCCTCGAGCCTCTGGAAGTGTTCACACAGAACATTCACAAAACCTTCAAGCCTTTGCAAGGATTCCATTGGAGTGCTAACAAGGGCTCAACGCCTTTCAGGGCAAGCAGTGTGATGCTCATGCATCCTTTGATTAGGCTTTAAAGGGCAAATTCTTAGATGGCACAAAATGAACCTACATCAACTTCACATTCAGAACTTATGCTAATACAGATGCTGTCTAAAAATATGGATTTGTGGATAGTTATGATATGACCCACATGAGCTGAAGACTGTGCTGAGTTTGGGTATAGGAGGCCCAGGTTCCAATGCCTGTGTTTACCCACTATGGGATATTTCTTCTCCCCACTACTGCCACCACCTGTGGGGAAACTGCTCATTTACTGGGCAGTCCCACTGATGGGGTTTCTTATTTATAGCAAAACCTTATATTTCTTGGCCTAAGGAAACTCTGCCACTACAACTCAGAGTTCTATAAGCTGACCCTTTTCTGCTGCCACCAATTCTGTTAGAATACCTTAAAACCTCCTAGTAGCTGGTATAAGAGGCTTAGGCATGAGATGAGCACCAGCACTAGAGACAAGATGAACTTATTTATAGCAAAACCTTATATTTCTTGGCCTAAGGAAACTCTGCCACTACAACTCAGAGTTCTATAAGCTGACCCTTTTCTGCTGCCACCAATTCTGTTAGAATACCTTAAAACCTCCTAGTGGCTGGTATAAGAGGCTTAGGCATGAGATGAGCACCAGCACTAGAGACAAGATGAACTATTAAACAAGTTAATTTATTAAAGGCATATTTGATACATAAGGGATTACTAATATTTACTTTGGGGTTTTCAAAAGACTGCTTAGTGACAATTCTTTACAATTCAAGACACTGTTGCTATTACAAGCCTCTAAGAAGGTTTTCTCATACTTTTACTAGATAATCATGCTTTGGGTTTCTCAGATTATGAGAGAAAAGGAGTTGTAAGTTCTATAACTGAACCCATACAGATGACCAACTTGGGCATCAATATCATTCTTCCAAGTGACAAGGAGAAGATCTCTCAATCTCTCTCACTCTTCAAGTGCTGAGGTGTGGTGGAATGCATGTGATGAAGTGGTCATCTGTATTCAGTCTCTGTGTACTAGTCATGGGAAGCATTCAGAAGACTATCTTAGTCTTATTATGACTATCTTCTAGATCATAAACAGGAGGACACATAGGAAGAGGACAGTCCAGGTATCTATGACTCACAATAAGTTTACAGTAATACCTTGGATTGCAAGTAACTTGGTTTGAGAGTGTTTTGCAAGACAAGCAAATTTTTAAATATTTATTTATTTATTTTTTACTTGATATACAAGCGACGTCTTGCAATACAAGTACTGTAGTAGGGCTTAAATTCAAAATCTCTGTACAATTTTTTTGGGGGGGATTTCATTTTGATATAAGAGTGTTTTGGATTACAAGCACGTTTCCGGAACGAATTATGCTCTCAATCCAAGGCATGACTGTATTTTTAATGTTCCGAACAGCACACGGAATTGTACTGCAAAAAACACAGATTGCTCTGGAGTCTCATCTTTTGATCATCCTGGTAGCACATCATCACCATCTGGAAGCAGTCTGGCACATTCTGATTCCGATGAAGCCCCTGAACTGTCATCAACAACAGCCCAATACAGAGCAGATTACAATATGTTAGCCTTGAGGTGACAAAGGAATGAATGATGATGGTTGCCTGCAATAAAGGAAGACAATCTCTTCACTAGATGAATTCAGTTAAAAGTGCTCCTAATTAGTGCCACAAACTAGAATTATTGCCTAATGCAGTAGTGGGTCCAGAAACGTCTGCAAATCTGAATCATAATCACAGGCTGACCCCCTACAAGGATGGGTGTCCTTGTCTTCCTCCAGATCACAAGGCATGCACATCAGGACTCTGCTTTTGGTTGACTTACCATATCCACACACCTGTGCACAGTTGTACAAGGTTTGTACAAGGCTCTGGCTATTGGTGTTATTTCAGAATGAACCCTGGTGAGGTTTCCGTTTTCAAATACTTGTGATGTGACAGGGGAAGACAATTCAGAGAAAGGAGTCTTAACATTTTTTTGGAGGATGTATCATGTACAATGTGTATTTCACCGTTCAGCTATTCTAAAACAGTATAAGAATTCAGTGCTCATGGAGTCTATTGTGTTATTTGGGAATTTGGATTTGTTTTCACATGAAGTTACTAATTTATTGTGATAATTTACACCCCACCTTTCTGCAGAGACTGTGCTCAAAGTAGCACACAATTTTGAAATCAAACAATGAAATTATGAATAAAACCAACAGTGAAGTATTAAAATAGCAGCAGTTGAAAACACTATAAAAGAGGCAGTAATTCCTTAGACCACCATTGAGAACCTCAGGCCCAGGGTCCAGATCTGTTCCTCCTGGGATCCCAACCTGGTCCACTGGGGTTCCCCAGTTAGCCAAGCACCCTTTCCCTGGTCCGACCCCCTTCCCCCCAACCACCAGTCATTTGGTGATTTTGTGGCTTTTGTGCAGTTATTTTCCCATTCTAAAAGGTTGAAATGTCTCTTCTAAGGTTTAATTACTGGCCGTAAGAGATCTAAGCTACAATATGCTGGTATTTTATTCTGTAGTTTTGGCCCTGCCCCTTTTGCCTTTGGCCCCGCCCACCACTGGAATGCAATCCCCGAGAGCTTCTCTGGAGTTGAATTTGGCCTCTGGGCTGAAGTTCCCCACCCCTGACTTAGATGTATGCCTGGATAAACAGTGTTCACTGCTAGCCAAAAAGTGGACAGTAATAAGGCCTGACGCGCATACCTAGCAGGGCTGTTCTACAATCTGGGTTCCTTTTTTCTTATGACCATTTGCCACATCTAAAGTGGCATTTAAAAATGCTATTAGAGAAAGCCAGGTAAGTAATATTTCACTAGAATATTATCTGCAAACACGAAGGTGCTTGAGAAGATAGTACATGTTCTAAAACTGGTACTCTTGATTTATTGCCTGATTTTTTAAAAATACTTTTTTTAGAAGCTGAATTGTGACTTAGTAGCATTTAAATATATATATATATATATAAATGGATTTACAGCATCTAACTAGAAGGGATTGTATGACCCAGAACTGAACCCTGGTTAGGCCAAATAGCTTCAGGATGGACTTTTGCTTGCAGAATCAATGTAAAACTCTCTACTTGAACATTTTGACCAAAATCTCTTTTCTATGATGAAACTAAACTCCGGTTCAATGACACTGACAGGTTAACTTGGTTTGATGTGAAGTTTGCTAAAGGACAGTAGAAAAAAGAATGCTTGTGTAACTATTAACCCAAAGAACATGTAAGTTTTAAAATCTATTGTTCCTGGTTTATTGGCCTGTTCAAGGCCAAACTGCCTGTTCATTTTTAGTAGTCAAAATGCTCCTCCCCTAGGTTTAGCCCTCATTATGTAATATTATGTATGTATTTTCATTGTATTTATTTTATACATTGATATCCTACCCTTCAATGTAAATGTAAAAGCATTTCCAAGGTGGCTTACAAAATAAACACATCTAAAAACAACACAAAAAATAGCAAAACAAGGGGAGAAAGATGCACAGATAAAATAGCAGGATAAAACAGCAGCAATTAAAAGGATTTCTATCACAAATTGAAAGCCTGCCAAAAGAATATCAAGGTAGGTGCCCGGCAAGCCTCCCCTAGGGATGGGTGAATCTGTCAATTTCAGTTTCTCATTTTTCCAGTCTGAAATTCAGTTCATCCTGAACTTTGAGAAAAAGTTCTCATGAAAATTCATATATATAGTTTTGTGCACAGTTCTCCTATGCATTTTGTATGCAATTTTGCCTAATATTTGCATTTTCTTTGCAAGCAATTGTCCTCATATAATACATTTTTCAATGTTATTTTCACTAATATTTTTGTGTACATTTCCCCCTGATATACAATGTTTGTACATATTTTTTTGATTGGAGAACTCCATTGCAAAATTTGAAGAAGAATGAAGTTATCAGCACCCATAGCAGTCGATTGTATTATTCCAACTGTCTCCTTATAGCATCTTCTCAAAAGCCTGCCACTGCCTCTCTGTCTACCCTAGTACTGCAACTGGTCACCTGCTCCTAATGAGTTCACTTTAGACTGGTTCACATGACATCATGGGCTCACTGGGGCTGCTTGCTTAACCCACAATGTACGGCATGTGCTGTGTGCGTGCCAGGTATATGTGGGCAACATTTTGAATATACAAACCCTGCTTGTCATCCAAACCCAGCCACCGAGGGTTATTTGAAGGTTAAACAACCCTCCCATAACCCTCAGTTTGTTGTAGGGTTATGCAAGGTTGTTTAACCCTCAAATAACCCTTAGTGGCTGGGTTTGTACAACATGGCAATCCCCCTGCTCAGGGTTGCATATTCAAAATGTCACCGAGCATGCACCATGGCTCATCATGGGTTAAATAACCCATGGTGAGCCGTCTGTGTTGTGCAAACTGGCCTGATGTAAGAGAGGTAGGCAAAGACACCATCATTAATCCTCCTGGATTAGCTGGGATTGACCCCTCCATTTAGCCCCACATACCCATGATCCACTTTCCCTTCAGTTATGAGCTCTTAATGGAACCTGAATTTATCTATCTATCTATCTATATCTATCTATCTATCTATCTATCTATCTATCATCTATCTAATATTGCAAATCATAGCTACTGTGTTCATGTATACAGTGACCCCAAATGAGAGACCTTTGGATGCATTGGAAGCTTATGGCCCTTCCCAGCTGGGATCTCCCTGGAAATCTTCCCCTGAATGCCAATTAAGCTAAGATAAAACTTCCATTTGACACCTATGAGAGATTTTGGCAATTAGCTTAATTGCCATGGGGAGGGGTGTTCCATAGTGTGTGTGGAGAGGAAAGGGTTATCCCTCCCCTCCCCTCCCCTGTTGCAATCTCCCTTGAAAATCACCCCCTGCATGGCAATTAAGCTAAGAAAGAAATCTTCCGTTGGCATCAATGAACACTCATGGCTTTGGGGAATAGATCAAGGCCTATCAATGCCCCTCCTTGGCAATGCCCTCCCTTGGATAGAGAGCTAAAGGGTACCACTAGAACATATTCAGGGATAAGTCTTTTTTAAGTCTTAAAACTTAGAAATGACACACCACTAGAAAAGATACAGAGAAATATATTAATATATATGAGATACAATGTTTAAAATAAAATGGAATTCTTCTCCTAGTACACAGATATTTTGAGCTCAAAATTCACACCAGTTTTTCTTTAATGAAAAAAAGTTTCAGATTTAGACTATGTACATTTTGGCTCAACAAAAAAAGAAAAAAGGAAAGAAAGAAAAAGGCAGCAATAGTTTTTAGAGTTCTGCCTTGGCGTTCACAAAGTTTTTGCCAAAAATTCCTGGGAGATTTGCTAAAACAGAATTTATTTATGGGCATTGCAAGAAGCTTGCCCAATAACTGCAGCTTCATGTTTTTTAATACTTCTCTAGATTTAAAAATTAATAAAAGGAATAAAATGTCAATTTAGTTATTATTAATTATGAATATTTCCATCTATTCCTGCCTTGAGTATCAAAGATAAATAAAATCAAAGATGCCAAAATATGCTAAAAATACTGGGAAATGTCTTTTCTCTGTTGTATACAGAGATTATACACATTTCTCATTTTTCATAACACTTTTCACTTCTGTGTGTATTGTGTGTAATGTTTGAATGTAAATGACTTGTTTTCTGACCTTCTTTGGTAAACAAGTTGTTGGTTAAATTGCATTTAATAACTCAAATAATTTCTAATTTTTCATATATGTTAAACTACTCTGTCTAGATTAAGAAAACAGTTTTAAGTATTCCAGTGGACTCAAGTCTAATACCTTTGCAAGCAACATTCCAATAGACTTGAGGGTGAACAAGTTCAACCATGCTGGCTGGGGAATGCTGGGAGTTGTAGGACTTTTTTCTGTCTAAACATGCATAGGATTGCGTCCTTAAATTTAACCTCCATATCCCTGCTTGATCTGAAAAGCTAGGGTGGAGTTCTGAAACCTTTTACACCTGGAACCATCTCAGAGTTAAAACAGGAATTGTTTCATCCGCTCCACAGGAAATGTGGTGGGGAACACCTTTATTCTTTTTTCCCCATGGGAATTTTTCTGAGATGTTTGCTCAGAACTGTCTGTTAAGTTGAGCAAGCCCTGTCTGGACGACAGCAGTAGTGGCAGGAATAGCAGAGAGCTGAGGAGGGCATCGTCGTCATCGTCGTTGTCGTCATAATCATCAATAGATATATAGATATAACCTTATATACAGCTTACCACATTTTAAAAATATCTTTACCATGTTTAAAAATATATTTATCATCATTTCCACCCAGCATCAATCTAGACCAACTGCAATTCCATCTGGCCTGCATGAGGAGAAGCCCCATCTACTATAGACCAATCTTCCCCATCCTGGTGCTCTCAGATGTGTTGGACCACAACTCCAAGCATCCCCAGCCAGTATGACGGGGAGGAGGAGGTATTTCCCTTAGGATCATCACAAACCTTTTAAGGACAGCAACAACAGCAGGAATAGCAACGAACTGTAGAGAAGCTTTAATATGATGTCCTACCAGCATCTCTTTTGGTTGCCTCACTACTACAAAGAGATAATTGCTTGGTTTTCACACATTAGCCTTTACACCAGGGGTGCAGAATCAATTTATGGTGGGGGGCCAAATTGTCCCAACCCCACCATGCCCTCCACAGGCATCAGTATGCTGATGATGACACACAGCTCTTTTTCTCCTGTTTATCCTCATCAGTTGAGACTGGATGCACTAGATTGGTGCCTGGATGCAAGAGTGGACTGGATGAGGGCTAATAAACTGGAGTTCAACTCAGACAAAATGGAAATGCCATTAGTGGGTGGTTCTTCTGATCGGATGTAGGGTGTTCAACCTGTTCTGGATGGGGTTGCACTCCCCCATGAAGGAGCAGGTTGAAATGCTTCGGGGTTCTCCTGGAGCCATCATTGTCACTTGAGGCTCATGTGGCCTCAGTGGCACAGAGTGCCTTCTACCAGCTTTGGTTGGTGGCCTAGCTTTGCCCCTATCTGGACAGGGATAACCTGGCTTCAGTAGTCTATGCTCTGGTAACCTCCAAGTGAAATTACTACAATACCTTCATGGGTTTGCCCTTGAAGACTATTCAAAAGCTGCAGCTTGTAGAAAACGCAGTGGCTAGATTAATAGCAGGGACTAGAAGGTCTGAACATATAACACTGATTTTGGTCCGCTTGTTTTTGGTCCTGGTTTTGACCTATACAGCCTTATATGGCTCAGGGCCACAATACCTGAGAGAGCGCCTCTCTGGGTATGAACCTACCCGTATACTACAATGGTCATCTGAGGCCCTCCTCCAAGTGCCTCCTCTGGGGGAGGTTTGGAGCATAGCAACAAGGGAAAGGGGTTTCCCAGTGGTGCTTCCCCCAATTGTGGAATGCTCCCCCCACTGTTGTCCGCCCGGTGCCAACATTGTCATCTTTCTGTCACCAGGTCAAGACTTTCCCCTACTCTCAGGCATTTGACGGCATATGATAAGGTTTTTTACTGGGTCCTGGTATTTTTTATTGCTGATCATGTAAAATGGTTTTATATGTTTATATGTTATTATATTGTATTTTTATGGTTTTAATCTTTGTAAACTGCCCAGAGAGCTTTGGCTATTGGGCGGTATAGAAATGTAATGAATGAATGAATGAATGAACAGGAGTTTTGTGTGCAAACCCTGTGTGCAAAGTTTAACGGTTGTTAATGACTCTAACATGATTACCTGTAGCAGCAAAGCTTCAGGTATGAAGTTTTCCCCTCTTCAGGATTCTGGATGTGCCTTGGGTAGCTTGATTAAGTTAGCAACTGGGTAATCAGGGAGGCATTTGCCCATTCCGTGGTCTCCATCTCCATAATTTTGCATTCTGTTGAGGGTCATTCCTAGTGATTTAATTAGGTTAGAGGTCAGGAAGTATTAATTGAAATTTCCTCATCCTGGCCGATCCTAAGCCCTTGCTTGGTCAGCCTTCCTGGGCAACATGGAGATTTTAGAGTCAAGGTGTGTGCCTTTAAAATGGCAGTGAGGCTAAGCTTCTTGGTAGCAGAGCAAGAAGAAATGAGAATAACCTTGAAGGACACTTATTTCTAGTACTGCAATCTGGTTAAATATATTTTAACAGATCAATCTGATCAGTTTTAGTTGATTGATTACTCTATCAATTACATTTTCATAAATTTGCATATGAGAAAAATGATATTTCTGAAGTGAGAAACATACCTTCTTTGGTTTCAGATGATGCATATAGGTATGTGTCGTAGCAGGCATTATCTTAGAAGAGGCATTCCTCCTGTGGATGTGAGATGGTAGATAGTGCTTGCCATCTGCAGTTTTCATAAGCACTTATGTTAAAAATATATATCTGCTGCTCAATTAATCAGGGGCACCTTTTTAGTTAATTAATTGCTTCACTATTGAAGCCCTACTTGTTTCTGGTACTAACCTTGGGGGAAAGGATTCCATATGAAAGGATCCCACCCATACACATAGACTGAATTGGGAGATATGGAGTAGTATTCAATTGTGCTAGCACTAATGATGTTGCACTAGCATAAACCAATGCTTGTGCAACATAACTGACACTGTTAAGATGAGATATAGTTCTGATCATTTGGTTATGGCTACACCTCCAAAAAGAAGTCCACAGCCCTCATAAGAAGCGTTAGGTAAGCAAGGGTTCAAGAGAAAAGAAGCAGCCTGCCCACCTCTCCAGCAGGGCAAAAGGCAAAAAGTCATGACTGAAGGTTTGAATAGAAGAGTGAGTGAAGCCTAGAGGCATGCATAGGCAAATGAGTGGCAGGCTTGCATTGATTAAGAATATTGCATATCGTCTAAAACACAGGAGGATTTCTCCTGAAAAGATATGGCTCACCGCCCCCGCCCCCCTACTGGGTGAATACCACCAGTAGCTTTACTGCAAAAACAGTCCCATCAGCAAGAAGACCCAAACCTGTGCTTTCCTAAGGACACCCATTAGGAGCTATCAAAATACAAAGAGTAAGGTCGTTAGCAGGGTTTGAAGACATCTGTGGGGCAAGGACCACCCCCACTGCTCTCATTCCCTCCAAAAAGGCGAGAAAGAGACTATAAAAATCAAGAGGTTTTAGCAAAGTGGGTCCGGAGAAAGAGCTGAGGGGGTCACCTTAGAACACAGACTGCAGGGCTACAGCTGGAACCTCATCACAGCAGACAGGTAGTAGCTGGGACTTTGCTTTTCTATCCTTCTAGGCGGGAATCTCACCCCCCCTTTCCTATTCAGGCTTGACAGGGCAAAAGGGACTCTTTCTCCTCTCCAGAATACAGGGTGTGTTTGAACCATAGCGTAAAGATATTTTGCTGCCTGACATCACTAGGTTTGCTTTACCAACAAGCAGGGATGGGGACTCGGACTCGGGGACTCGACTCGTGAGTCTGACTGAGTCCCCCCTCTGACTCGAGTCCCACTCGAGTCCCAATAATTTATGTGGGACTCGAGACTCGACTCGGGACTCGAGCCCAAGGACTCCTCCTCCTCCGCCTCCGCCTCCGCCGCCGCTCTCGCCTCTGCCGCCGCCGCCCTCACCTCCTCCTCCTCCTCCTCCGCCTCCGCCGCCGCTCTCGCCTCTGCCGCCGCCGCCGCCCTCACCTCCTCCTCCTCCTCCTCCTCCTCCGCCGCCGCTCTCGCTTCTGCCGCCGCCGCCGCCCTCACCTCCTCCTCCGCCTCCGCCACCACCGCCGTCGACCTCGTCGCCATCGCCATAGCACACAGCACGCCGCCAGCGCCGCCGCTCTGTTTTTGGCGGGGTTGCTGTGGTTCAAAAACAGAGCGCCGTCGCTAGCGGCGTGACGTGGCATGCTGCGTCACGCTGCCAGCGCCGTCGCTCTGTTTTTGGCGGGGTTGCTGTGGTTCAAAAACAGAGCGCCGTCGCTGGTGGCGTGACGCGGCGTGCTGTGTGCTACGGCGATGGCGACGAGGTCGACGGCGGCGGCGGCGGAGGAGGAGGAGGAGGAGGAGGAGGTGAGGGCGGCGGCGGCGGCAGAGGCGAGGGCGGCGGCGGCGGCGGCGGAGGAGGAGGAGGAGGAGGTGAGGGCAGCGGCGGCGGCAGAGGCGAGAGCGGCGGCGGCGGAGGAGGAGGAGGAGGAGGAGGAGGAGGTGAGGGCGGCAGCGGCAGCGGCCCATGGAGGGAGCAGGAGGGTCTCCGCAGGAGGAAGGGCAGCTCTTCTTCCTCTCGCGGAGACCCTCCTGCTCCCTCCATGGGCCGCCGCTTTGGGAGGGACTCGGGACTCAGGACTCGACTCGAGTCACCATTTTGGACCTCGGACTCTAGACTCGGGTCCAAAGACTCGGGACTCGACTCGGGACTCGGGACCAAGGACTCTTCAACATCCCTGCCAACAAGTAAGACGCTGTACCTACTCTGTATTCTTCTTCAATAAAACCACCCTTTTGTTTCTAGAGTCTATGTGTGTAGGTTTGTTTAAGTATAAAAAGAGCAAAGCGCACACTTTCCACCCCAGCAGCGCAAGTTTTACCCCAGCCAAAGATCCTAAACCTTCGTAAGAGTGTGGGGTTAGAGGGAATCTAGTGCCCAGAATTATCTGTCATAACAGCACTTGCTAGGGGGATGGAGAAAAAGTGGTGAATTTTGGTGGCGTGGCAGATTACTGCATTTTTGCCTGTTGCCCTAGCAAGCGCTAGTGATGTTGTGCAACTGTTGGTTTACACGAGTGCAACATCATTAGCACTAACTCTGGGCACAGTTGGATACTAGCTATGAAATCCAAGAGGCTGATAAGGTTAGTATATTGTGCATCAGGAAAACCAGGAAGCAGCAGAATCCAAAGACCAAATTCTAGTTTCACCAGCTTCAGTAAAGAGTTTTGCTACTTGCTTCATTAGAAACATTTGCCAGCTCTAATTGACTGAGTCACCCAATCTTTTTAGTCTGCTGTGAGAAGTTGAAGTTGTTTGTTTAACATTCCATTCTGATGAAGCTTTTCATTATCTAGCCACTAATACACTGTAGGAAATGGAATCATTAGAGTACAGCAGCCCTTCATATGTAAACATTTGAATAATTTACACTTTCAACCGGTGTTAAATAAAAGGTTTTAATCTCAGGCGAAGATCTGACAATAAATATTCATTTCTAATTTCCAATAAGTAAACTTTACCTCTTCCTAAAAGCCTCTCTTTTTCTGGAGGATAATGGCAATTTTGACAATTGGGACACATTTGGGATTAAAATTTCCCTCCGGTCAACAGAATCATGAAGAGTTATTATTAAAATGAAAACCAGAAATAATTACAAACCTTACAATTAGTAGCAATTTCTGGATCTTGATGTACTATAACCAACAAAAGCAGCTACTTCTTCTGCAGTTTTCCTGGGGGATGTATTAAAGAACTGGAGGTAACAAGCTGCCTTCCAAATATGAGCAATGTTAAATGGACTGTTTTGCTAGCCCTGGAAGTTTGCTGAATTAGAATAATCAGTTGAAGCCTCCCCCCCCCCCCTCAGTCACTGAGCGCCATTGTGGCCAACCACTGTGTTAGAGAAGACACTGTTATTAGATGCAGGTGATTATTTTTAAGATCTCCCCAAAGTATTGCAGAGGTTATATAATTACCTGGGAGGCTTATCCTTAAAATACTCTGCTAACACATGTTCTATTGAAATGAACAGCATTAATCTGGCACCCCAATCCAGAAGGGGAGATATGTGCTTAGAACCCGGCTTCTGTGCACATATTTCCAGCTGAATGGGGAACTGCATATGCAAGTGGGTGCTGTGCCCAATCGCCCAGCCTGATCATGCATCCTGGCAGTGGAGGCTGATGGCTGCCTGCAATGTCAGTGGGGCGGCTTATCCACCCTGGGTTTTAGTCTGAACTTTAAAGGAGCTATCCATGCTGCTGAACCCATTTTGGGGCTAGGGCTCAGCACCATGGACAGCTCCTTTAAAGTTCAGCCTAAAACCCAGAGTGGATAAACCGCCCCACTGATATTAGAGCCAACAGCCTCCACTGCATCTGGGATGGGCGCCCTGCCCGGCACCCGACTCATGGGGTGCTCGGCAAGTGCGCATGCTGCGCAAGCTGAGCCAAGCCTCCGGCAAACGCCAGCTGAGGCGCTTGGCGAGGCACTCACCGGACTGTGTGCTTGTGACCCTTTCAAGCTGCAATTGTGCTTCTTGGCTGATCGAGACAGAGAGGGCAGATATATTTAGTCCTCCCCAACAAACAATTGTTCAGCACAATTGCAGGTTCTTTGACTGAGATATGCATGCTCAGTTCCAGCATTTATATGTGCAGACAGCTGGATCGGGGTGCTATTTCATATTCACAATATTGCATTAGGTGCTTTTTGCTCTTCTTTTACTGGTGCTATGTTCAGGAAGTAGTGACTGAGTCCACAGAAAGAGATTGGGAACAGATTTGAGACACTTCACTGATCAATGTGACTTAAATAAAATACACAGTCCTCAAAATTCCATTGATCAATCAAGGAAATCCATATTGCGCTGCCCATTGTTCCATGTGCTATCGCATTGTGGGAGATATGAACAATTTTGAGAATTAAAATGTATGCCATTGGTTGAACAAGATACAGGAACTTAAATCTGTAATAAAAGTAACATGTATTATCAGGAATAGAGGAGGAAGAATAGTTTCCACATAGACTATCTAAGGTACTGGAAGTTTTTCAAACACCATTATATGGAGAAGGTTGTACTGGTAAGAATAAGTATGCTATTACTTGTGAAATAAATATATTGCTACCTGTATGAAGGCATATTCTTCTCAGCTGATCAGCTTTTGCGATTTCAGAAGTGCATCTTTCTTTTCAAATTAAGAGTTGTTTGTTGTCAGAGAAATTGGTGGGAACCATTTCACCAAATTTCTCTGAGGGAAGGAGAATGTGTCCAAAAGTTACTTGAGATGGGGGTCTCACCATTAGTAGAGGCAGTAGCTGTCAAGGTTCCACCTGTACCAGGACACCTTGATCAGCTCCTTAAAGATATCTGCCTCTAAGAGCCCCTCCTGTATCAGGATGCCAATTCTCTGCCTTTTTACCTCCTCTTCCCAGTAATGTGGGATTAGGCCTTAGGCGTGGTGCAAAGGTTGTTGAAATTCAACAACTGAATTTCAACAATAACTTTACTTTAGTAAATATTGGTAAAGTAGATTCACATTAACTTAGGGAAATTACACAAATAGAGCTGTAAGATTACAAAAAGCAAGTATAGTGGAAAAAAAAGGAAAAATAATGCAAGGTTCTCTAACCTAGCTACACTGTCACCTGTAGGCTTAGTAGAGATTCCTTCCCCCAGCCTTTCCCTGGCTGTTCTGCAGTTCTTTAGTGATATTCAGACTCTCTTCTCTGTCTGCTTCTTGGTGCCTGAAGAACCCCTCCTCTCTCCAATTTCGCTCTCTCTATGTGCCACTTCTGCCTTCCCTTTATATACACTCTCACCAGGACTAGAAGGCTACAAACCTGTGACTTCAAACTGGGGAAATGAAACTTAACTCTATTAGGGGAAAAGGAGACCTCTCAATGAAAAGGAAACTTAACTCCATGAGGGGAAAATGAAACTCACGAATGCCCCCCTCCCATCAGGAGATGTTTGGGCCTACAGGCTTCAAACTAACTCAAGCCTGTGTAGGCCTCAATCTTTCACAGTAGCACAGCTCCCCCCCGCCCAAAAGGCTTTTTTTGTTTTGTTTTTTGCTGCTGCTGCAAGAGGTAGGTTGAAAGATAATATTTGGAGAAAATTCTGCAAACTCGGCAATTCTGGGGTGTGTGTGCAAACAAGAAAAATCTCAGACATTTTTCAGCTCAGCTCTACTTTAAATATTATAAAACAAAGCAACTAAGGTATGCCACTCTGAACTGTTGGCCAGAGCTAACTGAGAGTGAAACTTATCCCATTAGGAAATTCCTTGCACCTTTGCAAATGGGAACATGTCTAGATTTTCTTACTCTCTGCCTGAAATTGCAGGTTAACCAGGCTGAAAAACCACAGAAACAGCCAAAAATAAAATACCAGAATCATCAGAGATGACTGCAACTGTCATAAAGGCTCTCTCCCACTCATTCTCTCTCACTGTTAGCTGCAAATAGCTCATGGAATACTTCTTAACCACAAATAAAGTAACGAAAATTGTCCGCAAGAAATCTCAGATTACCAAAGATAAGAATTATGCCTTGGGCCTACTCATTATGACATACTTCCTTCTCCATTTTAAAAATGACTGAGATGACCTATCACAAAAGCTTTAAACAGTCAGAAACTATGCTGAAGCAAGGGCACAACGGACATTGCTCCATTTAGGTGAGTTGCTAATCAGACACATGGAATGCAATTCTGATTTTGTTGGATTAATTCTCACTGACATAAATAAGAGCAGGATTATCCCCAAAGACTGAACATTTTCCAGATGTAAGGTTTTATTTCTGCAGGGTTATAATTCAGCAGTAAAAGTCCACTCAGATTTTATGCCTGGTTTACACAAGGTTTCTATCTAGCAAAGTTTAGTTTAACAACATTTTTTATGTGGCGAGTCATGTGTGTGTGTGTGTTTTATAGAAAGAAAGAAAAGACATGAAGCATTCAAAATACTGGTGCATCATCCATCATCATCATCATCATCATCATCATCATCATCATCATCATCATCATCTCTATACTGCCCAATAGCCAAAGCTCTCTGGGCACTTCACAATTCACAAAATCACAAACTACAGATACAAGATAATAAAATACAACAGAAAATTTCAATATACAAAATTTAAAACCGTTTAAATAGCTAAAAACAATTTTAATACTAGACTTGTTAAAGAAAGCTGACAAAAATGCCCCATATGCCATTAAATGCCTGGGAATAAAGGACAGTCTTAACCTGGCACCAAAAAGATGACAATGTTAGTGCCAGTTGGGCCTCAGTGGGGAGATCATTCCATAATCGGCCACCACCACTGAGAAGGCCCTCTTCATTGCTGCCACCTTCCAAGCCTCCCTTGGAGGACGGACTTAGAGGAAGGACCCAGATGTTGATTATAAATTCAGGTCAGGAGATGCACTCAGCCAAGTATTGTGGTCCTGAGCTGTGTAAGGCTTTATAGGTTAAAACCAGCACCTTGATGGACTTGGAAATATACAGTCAGCCAATGCAAGCAGGCAGAATTGGTGTTATATGCTCAGCTCAGACTTTCTGGTCCCAGTTATTAATCTGGCTGCCACATTTTGCACAACATGCAGCTTCTGAACAGTCTTCAAGGGCAGCTCCACGTAGAGTGCATTGCAGTAATCTAACCTGGAGGTTACCGGTAGAGATGTTAACGTACCTTGCCCCCCCCGCCTCGCCTCTCTGCGCTGCCCTCCCCCCGCCACTCGATTCTCTGCACCGCTCGAGCCGCCTGCGCCCGCCACGACAGTCCTATCGCGTCACTTCCAGCTGGCCGGAAGTGATGCAATGGGACCCTGCGCTGGTGCGATGGGACCCCACGCTGTGTCTTTTCCGTAGAAACCAGGGCAACACAGGGCTTAAAACAGCCATTTTAAGCCCTGTTGCCCTGGTTTCTACAGAAAAGACGCAGCACGGGGTCCCGTTGTGCCGGCGCAGGGTCCCATTGCGGCCAGAAGTGACGCAACAGGACCATCGCAGCAGGCGCGGGCGGCTCGTTGTGGAGAGGCGAGCGGGGCTGGGACCCGGTAAGGCCCGCAAGTCTTGGGCGTGCGTGAGTGGGGCTGATTTCAGCCCACTACGCCCCCCTGAGGTGAGCGGTTACATCCCTAGCAGAGCATAGATTACTGAAACCATGTTATCTCTGTTCAGATACAAGTGTAGCTGGGTCATCAGCTGAAGCTGCTAGAAGCTTCATGCCACTGAGGCCACCTGAGCTTCAAGTGATAGATATGGCTCCAGGAGAACGCCCAAGCTATAAACCTGCTCCTTCAAAAGGAGTGCAACCCCACCCAGAACAGGTTGAGCACCCTCCATCTGGTCAGAAGAGCCACCTAACAGCGTATCAGTCTTGTCTGGATTGAGCTTCAGTTTATTTAGCCCTCATCCAGTCCATTCTCACAGACAGGCACCAATCTAGTGCTTGCACAGTCTCACCTGATGAGGATGAAAAGGAGAAATAGAGCTGTGTGTCATCAGCATACTGATGGCAATGTACTCCAAAATGCCGGATGACCCCACTCAGTAGTTTCATGTAGATGTTAAATAGCATGGGGGATAAGACCGACCCCTGAGGAACCCCATGCTGGAGAATCCATGGGACTGAGCGATATTCCCAAGCACCACCTTCTGGAGCTGGCTATCGAAGTAGGAGAGGAACAACTGCAATGCAGTACCCCCCGCACCCAGCTCAGAAAGTCACTATGGTGGTCGATGGTATCGAAAACTGCTGAGAGATCCAGGAGTATCAACAGAGTCACACTCCCCCTGTCTCTCTCCCGACATAGGTCATCATACAGGGCGACCATGGCTGTTTCCATGCCAAAACCTGGCCTGAACCCTGAAACGCATCCAAGAAAATTGGACCAGGCTGTGTTCTGGATACCTCACTTGATTCATCTGCTGTATCACTAGAGTCTAAGTCCCAGCAGATACAAGAGATTTTATCCTGGAAGTGCCTAGCAAATGTGTTACAGTTGGCCTCAGATGGATCTACAATGTCCTTAGGGCCAACATGTAATAGGCCCCAGATGACCCTGAGAAGCTCTGCTGGGTGGCAAATAGAGGATTCAATAGGGGCAGCGAGATGTTGTTTCTTTGCTGCCCTCACTGCCCCTGAATATACCTGACCATAGGCACACACCAGTGTTTGATTGCATCCTGTAGGAGTTTTTCTCCATCTGCACTGAAGCCGTCTCCGGTTTTGTTTCATTGCTCTCAGCTTCGGGGTAGACCTCAACATTGGCCAAAAATATCAGATGTATGAAGTTTTGGATACACATTTTAGCTAATCACTGGTATTTAGGGAACTACTCATTCTACATAATCTATATTGCTAAAAAGGCAAGCCAGTGCCCAATATTCATTCATTCATTCGTCTGTTTGTTCGTTCCTTCAGTATATTGTTCTGTCTCATGGGCTTAGTGGCTTGTAGCAGTTTTTCCTAAACATTAATAGTTCTGTCCCCAAGGGGCTCACAATCAGGCAGGGCCAGTCCTAGATGAAATGGTGAACAGCAGCATCTTTGGTGCCTTCCATTCTATTTGTTCTGTCTTAGTCTTAGTCAAGTGCATTTGCAGCCCCTTTCACTACTTTGAGGCACAATTTGCATGTATGATTTATCCATGTCACATCAGATGATAAATCTTCATGCATGGATTTGATCACAATCATTCACATGCACACACACACACACACACACTTTTTTTGGTAACTTTTCATGTGAATTTTTAAAAAGAACGAGCACGCACACCAGAGACATTAACACAACAGTGGCCATGCAGGTCAGAGTTACACGTGAAGATGATGAATTAAGGAGCTAGCCCATGATACGTAGCTATGAAACTAGTGTCTCCTCCAAGCTCTGTATTCTTCGTAGTTACCTGGGTCACTTCACTTGTGCCTAAATCTGGCCCTGGCAATACTCCTAACATTCCATCACACTCTACTATGACTGAGAAACAAAAGTATGACAAGGATATATATGCACAGACGGTCTGGATCAGTTGTCAAAGTAAATGGGCTGCTTTCTGGGACAGATGAGAAGGATCCAAAACCTGCTTCTCATTACAGATAATCAGATTTCCAGAGGCAAGTGATCCCAGGGGGTCAAAGGGTTTGGCCTACCTTGGTCTTGTCTCTCCCACACCATCTCTCATCTCCCAGCAAACTTGATGGGCTTTTACCTACATTACATATAAAATTGTGCCCCGTCCTCAAAATACTTGATTAAAGCAGAGTTGCTGCTTTAAGATTTACTTGTTGGGCTGCTGATATACTATTTAATTATCTCAGATGACAACGAACAAAGGCTATGATCCATCCATCCTGTCCACACAGAGGATAGGAAGTTGGTGAATGAGAAGGGAGAAAGGCAGGGAGGAATGAGAGAGGCTACTCCACACTCCCAGATTCAGGCCACCCACACCTGGAACAGGTTAGCTCCATGTGTAGGCCTAGGATGCACCTGAGGAAGAAGCACATCTGATAGTTGCTGCAGCGGAGGATCAAGTGAGCAGTGGGGAGGAAGGGAATAAAGCTGGCCTCAAGGCTGGCCCTACCATTAGGCAGAGTAAAACAGTTGCCTCAAGCAGCTGCATTTGGGTGTCATGAAAGGGCAGCAAATAGTTATTTAATTTATTGTTGTTATTGTATTATTATTGAATTATTGCGAGGGAGGGAGGGAGGGAGTGGCACTTGTGGGATTTTCTGCTCTAGGTGCCAAAAAAACTTGTAGCTTTGGATACTATGCACCTGGACTGGAGAGGGAAGCAGGGGCGCCATTTGCTTCTCTGCCTCAGGCAGCAAAATGTCTTGGGTTGGCCTGGCTTATCCCCTGACTTTCTGCCCTTCTCCATCACTAACTCCATGCTTGACAGCTTTCAGCAATGCACAGAGCTTCTGCCCTCTGTATGCAGAGAGTATGCATTTTAGTTTTCATTTCATTTCATAATGTACTGTAGAATAACTACAACATGCACACGAAAAGTAAGTCGGGGTAGTGGCTTGATTGCCAAGAAACCTCAAGGTGTGGACTTACCCAGATTGCTTGTATATGATCTAGGGGTCATAGCTGTGAACATGATAGGCACCCCAGAACACCATTCACAGACTGTACTGTAGACATTTCATAATCATGTGAAAATAATAATAGACATGTAGAGACCATTTATATATACTGTACCATACTTATACTTTTCCCAATTAGCATTTGCCCTCCTGTTCCGTTTCTTTTCTCTTTATTTTGCTCTCTTTTCTTTCTCTTTTAATCTTCCCCCCTTTCCCTGTCTCTTCTGTTTATTTTCACTGTTTGATTTCTTCCCCCTTTCTCTACACTTTTATATGTCTTTTGTCATCACTCATTTGATTTAAGCTGAGGCGAACACATGTGAAGAGAACCACTGTGTGCCAAAGTTAAAGGTATATATGGCATCCTTCATAATGCAGTTCACTCAGGCTTGCAATCAAGCAAAGGTATGTTTTCCCCAAGCTTGCTAGAAGAGTAAACCATTCAGTTGATAACAAAATACATTTTTATGGTTCTCTGTATAGTGATTTTCCATTTAAGTGTAAGTTAAATTGATAAATTTACACAGAAATAGAGAATCAGGATTTCCCCCCCCTTTGTAGTATAAATTCTACATGAAGACTCCTGTTCCTCTTAGCTTTTTACGCCTCTTTGTATGTGAGATGTACTTTGCAACTAATAAGGTTTACACTGTGTGCTTCTATATCAGACATTATGTGATGAGTATTATGGAACTAGAACATTCTGGTTATATGTTTGACCCTTAGCTGGGTTGCAGAAATGGAACACAAAGAAGTCTCACTTTAACTATTCTGTGGTGGATCTCTTGTGATACATTTTGACTTCTGAATTATTTGGTTGATAGGTGCTACAGTTAATTGAGCACAGCTTATCTCTTTATTACATTTACGTCCTGATTTTCTTCTATAATGGAGCTAAAGGCAGTGTACACAGGGTTGCCAGCAGACTCCAATTTGCATAGGATTCCCAAGTGGTTTTCCATCCCGGCACTGACCAGATCCAGACCTGTTTAGAGTCAACAAGATGGCTGAATTGTGTGCCTCCAGACCATGACCTGCAGCTACTTAAATTTTACATTCACACTGTCTATGTAAGATATTAATTCTAGAAGTTTTATACCAGCTTTTTTTTTTAAATTGCAAATACAACAATAAGAAAACAAACAAACAAATGCATAGAAAAAGGGGTGGTGGGGGAACACCACAAAAGAAGAAAGAAAAAGAAAGAACATATCATAAAACATATCCATGCACGATAATAATTTAAATCACCCATGGTATAAAAAAGAAGAAAAAGATGGAAAATGAAGGATTTAACACTTCCGTTTCAAATATATATGTTAATATAAGCAGCACAGATGTCTAAATAAGCATCCATGAAATTGACGGCTGTAGGATACATTCAAATGTGGCAAGAGCAGAAAGATAATCAGTCCATTGAATAATAGGTGATGGGTGTTTAACCTTCCAAGCTTGAAGTATAAGTCTCTTTGCAACTGGAAGGGCTCTAAGTATCCAGTTTTGCTGTCCACCTGTTAATTCTCACATCACGGGCATGTAATTTAAAAGCGCATGCACATCTGCTATTATCACAGATTTTTCCAGAACAAAATGTATACAAGCAATGACTTCTAACCAAAACAAAGCCACTGCAGGACATGCCCACACCATATACCTTGATCATGAGGCATTGTCCTCATTACATTGCAAGCAGCTGGCAGAGCTATCCAGCTTCGTCTTAAGCCTCTGTGGTGGCTAATATAACTGAAACATTTTTTTTAAAAAATTATTTATTTATTTTTAAATGGACACACATACAGAAAACACACAAACATGAATCTACAAATCATAAACTCCAAGTGCACCCGTCACCCTGGGGCCAAAACAAATTCTATCCACATAATCCATTATTAATCTATATTCCAAAAATACATCATATCATGACATGGCTTACTCCCTTTTCCCTTTACTAAAACATAATCTAAGAATGGTCCCCAAATATCCTTAAAATTATTTTTCTTTAATTGTCCCTTTTTACATTTAATACTACATGTTAGTTTATCATTTAAAGCAATATCCCAGACCTCTTTATACCAATCTATTATTAAATACTGGTGTTGAACTTTCCAATTCCTTGCTATCAGTAATCTCCCTGCCGCTAATAAACTTACAATTAATTCCTGAAACATTAATTTCTATTGAATCAGCCTCAATTTTAAATCTACAGAAATAGTAGATATGGGAGCTAGGGCAACTTTCCATTGATTAGACTGTATAGAGCCTTCCAACAATGTAGGAAGCACTGAAGCACTCATCGCTGGTGGCCCATATATAGACTCCAACAAATGCTGTAGCTGAATGTACTGCCAACTAGCACTGGACTGTCAGTGATATCTAATCTGCAATACTGAAAATGGTAAAAATTCATCATCTGACCCTATTAACTGATCTAAGGTATAAATTCCACTATCAGCCCAACTCCTCCACAGAAAAGGCTGTCTCTCTATTTTCAAAACTGGATTCTCTCATGAAGTTATTTTAGCATGAGAATATGGGTTAAATTGCAGCTGATGAGACATTGCATTCCAAGTTTCTTTCACAGCTAAAATTGCTACTGGAGCCATTCCTTTCTTTTTAATATATCTAGATCCTAATGCCATCCAGCCAGAAAGAGGTGCCAAATAACTGTACTCCAAAACAACCCAAGGAGGAGTATTAAAAGAAAAAGTTTTCCACTCAATGGTACAAGCTAACAAATTAGCTTTATGATATAAATGAAGATCTGGAAAATTAAATCCTTCCTCTTTGATTGACAACTGCATCATCTTCAGTGAAAAACGGGGAGAAGCTCACCCCCCTAAACTTCTGATTTAACATTAACTTTATACCATTTAACATGAAGCTGCTCAGCTAGCACTTGAAGGCAATGGAAACTTTAAAAAAAAAAAAAAAGGAAACTCCACTAATTAATGGAGGCAATTAGAAACTTAAAAAAAGAAACTCAATTAATTAATTATTTAATATACAAATAATCTAGAGAAAGTTCAGACTATGGAAATCAGTGGGATGTGCAGCCCAACCCTATCATGTTTACTCTGAACTATGGACGGTTGGTTTCAGTGTGACCTATTATCTAGCAAAGTGGGTGGAGGGTTTGAGCCTTAAATCCTATTGATCTGAATGGGATGTTATTGGCACACCTAGTTTCCTCCAGACTGCGCCTTATGTTTGTTGCTTGCCTTGCTCTAAAACCTTCTACATTTGGATAAGTAATAGCACTTACTCATCATAACATTAAACATAGAAGCATTGTGAGATGGATATTTTCTTTTCAATTTTATAGTTGGGGACTGAGAATGAGAGAACGTGCCAATGCCACCTCCCCCTGTCCATGGCTACCATTGACTAGGAAAGTCTCTGCAC
Organism: Shinisaurus crocodilurus; assembly: GCA_021292165.1. Classification (NCBI taxonomy): domain Eukaryota; kingdom Metazoa; phylum Chordata; class Lepidosauria; order Squamata; family Shinisauridae; genus Shinisaurus; species Shinisaurus crocodilurus. Next base: position 91,096,777 of record CM037878.1, on the reverse strand, counting down.
CATGTAGAAGAAATATATAGTATCATCTCAGAGGTAAGGAGAATACCAGACTTCTGTCCACATATGGACAGGAATTCAAATTTAGGTAGTCCAACAGTGCAATCTGATGCATGTACTCAGATGTAAGCCCACCTGTGGTCAATGGTGTTTTTCTCCCAGGTAAGTGTGTATATAATTCCAGCCTTTCTCTGCTTAATTGTGCTTGCTGATCACTGCATTTTCCATACCTTTCTGAGGAAAGCCATCTTTTTCAGTAGTTAGTAAGACTTCAGCTTCGAATATTCCCTGTGTGCACAAAGCTTTGGAATGAAATGTGCTATCATGTTGGGGAACACGGGCTGAAGGGTGCTGTTGTCCTGCCTGTGGGATCTCATGGGCAGCTCGTTGGCCACTGTGTGAATGAAATGCTGGACTGGATGGACCCTTGATCTGATCCAGCATGGCTCTTCTTATGTTCTTATTGTAGGGATGGGGGAGAATGCCATTTGGTTTGCATTTTTACATGAACCAACATAATCCACATGTCTCAGACTAATATGCAGATTGGAACATATTTATCCTTCAGACTGCACACTTTTCCGGATTGTGCAATGCAGTTCTCAGCTATACAAAAATGTGTATATTAAGGAAAGTTACATATGTTTGGGAAACAAAATAAGGAAAGTGGTGTATGAAAATAAATGTGAATTTCCACGCGTTTTGCAGTTGTTGTTTTTTTAAAAAAATTGCAGACTGCTGCAGAAATGGGATGGAATGGCCTTATCAATGAATACATGTGAAAGTGGCAGGGACCAGATATAGCCTGATTTGGCCATCCCTACTATATCTATATACTAATAGTAAAAATCAAAGCCTTTGAATACTGCTGAACTTCTCTAAGCTGCTACTGCATGAAAATCTCAGCACAAAAAGGCTCAGGGAGAGGAGGGGTTGTATGCTGTTGGTGGGAGGGACTGGAGACGCACGAGAAGGCAGCTTGGTCAAACGGGGATGAGCTGTTATGTGATGGCATGCACGTTTGCGAACAGTGTGTGTGAGCAACACACGGATGGGGAGTGAGAGAGTTGTGTGTGAATAAGATTCCGATGTGTGACGAGGTTGTGTGTGAATACATGTACATATGCATATGTGAGTGGTGTGTGAGAGCAGTGGTACAGCTAGGGGCGGATGCTGGGGCCCCGCAGCCTGAGTGGGGTGGGGAATGACCACCCAGAGAGCAGAAGGTGATGTGGGCAATGGAAGCAAACTCCATTTTATTCCTGGCTATGGTTTAAGCGAGCATAAAATGCACAACTGTCTGCACATGCTTAGAATATTCCTTTTATCAGGATTGCCAAACATTTTAACAGATAAGGAATGTAGAAGCAGTTTTAAAGCATGAAATGGTGTGTGTGTGGGGGGGGGGGATAAGAGACATGTTAGCAGTGTGCTTGACAACTGAAGTAATGCACAGGGTTAAAATTACTTAGCTGCACCACTAGGTGTGTGTGAATGACTGGGGTGTATTACGAGAGCTGTGTGAACAGAGAATACGTATAGAGAAGGTATTGAAAACCAAAAAGAGAACCCATGATTTTTTTTGGGGGGGTGTGATTCCTCACATGTTAATCTTTGTTTCCCTGACACTACCCTAACCCATAGCAGCAGCCTGGCTATTGCAGGCCCAGATAACAAGTTGCAGTGGACCAAAGTTTAGCTCCTCTTACCTACTCCAGTAAGTCCCCACTGACTACCTGATTCAGGAAAACACTTAAGCAGCCGCAGAATTCTGTCGTTTGCAATGGGTCTTAATCATGCGCTTAAAGGTAAGCACTACAGGGGTGTTCTAATGAATTAGAGCCTGAAGCTTCATATTCCCAGCACAGCCCAGCATCTGAAATAGATCTCTGGAGAGGTGTACTGATGCCTGCGGATTTCCTCTGCGATAAGGCTTCTGAGCAGCTGGCTATACATTGCCTTACCTATTTATTTATTTTTTTCCCAGGGAGTAAGATGCTTGTTCCAGATTAATTTGGATACCAATAGATGGTTTATAGGAGGGGGGGGAATGAATATTTCTCTGGAGATGTGCCTAATTTGTGGCCTTTCCCAGGTAAAATAGGATGGCTGCTATTTATAGGCTGCATGGTTATATCTCCAGCACCTTTGTGCTGCCTTTGCCATGCTAAGTGGGTCACCTCTTTGTTTTTCGAATGAGGACTGAGCTTCACTGCCTCTTTGGCATACCAATAAACCCAGCAACAATAAAAAGAAACAATGTTCATTATGCTGCTGCATGGGGACTTTCTTTAAGAGTTTGGGCAGTAAATGGTTTTTAATCCCAGGATGCACTGATTGTGATAATGTAAGCCAAGCAAACTGAGCGTCAGTAATAAAATCATTGCAAATATGAACAGAATAAAAAATTGGTCAAAAGGATCTTGTTACAACTTGTGTTTATTCCACTAGGGCTTAAGGAAAGTAAAATAGGCAATGATTTTGTTTGGGACTTGTTTATGAAAGATTTTTTGTTGTTGTTGTATAGGCAAGTGTAGAGGTTAAAGGAAAGAAATGGAATTTAAATTTAGTGGTGGTATTCAAGATTTCTGGCAAGACCTTAACTTTGTAAGAAAAAAGAGAGAAGCTTTCAGACTTTTTTTCTTTTCTTTTTTAAAAGCCATTTTATAAAAGCTGTAAAATATAATATGGCACAACTATGAAATATAATTTTGTTTTTTAGTCTGCAAAATGCTGTAGAACTGAAATTACAATAAATCTTCTAACGTCCAGCATTGATTGCTTCAAGCCTGTGCCTTTAATGGACAACAGTGCAGTGTATTATGATGCCATGATTAAGGAATTGTGGAAAGGAGGGAGAGTGATTCTGGACTTAAGTTTGGCACTTTGCACAGCTCGACGTTACTGCAATTATTGGTTTTCTGAAATATGTCCCTATGCATTATTCTGATCAGATTACTTGCATTGCACAACCCTCTGGTGAATAAGGGGACAATAGCACAAAATAAATCTCTCTCTGAAATTTAATCTCCACAACTGTAGACCGGTAAGAAGAACATCCACATCCCTCTGATAAGAAGTTGTATATTTTCCACAATGGTGGTATATTTTTCGATTCATAATCGTCCTTAATGTAAATCCAGAAACAAATAAGGAAATGATGTCAGAGACAACAGTGAAAGGGAGGGGAGCAGTTTGAAAGATTGTTAAAACATTCTTCTATGCTTAACTTATAAGAAGCCCTCATTACGTTAGTGAACTGCTGGAGCATATTCCCTACAAGGATAGTCTACAGTGTTTGGGGCTATTTGGTTTAGAAAGGAGGTGAGTAAAGGGGGACATGATAAAGGTTTATAAAATTATGCATGGTGTGGAGAAACTGGACACAGACTTTTTCTCCCTCTCTATGATACTTGAACCTGGGGTCATCCAATAAAGCTCAGTGGCGGGAGAATCGGAATAGACAAAAGGAAGTACTTCTTTACACAGCTCATAACAAAACTATGAATTCACTTCTATAGGATGTGGTGATGGCCACCAATAAAGATGGCTTTAAATGGGGATTAGATGACTTCATGGAGGATAAGGCTATCAGCGGCTTCTTGTCATGATGGCTATATATGCCTCTGAATGCCTCTTGCTGGTATAACAGTGGGACAGGGCTACTGTCCATATGTCTTGCTTGTGGGATTCCCATAGGCATTCTCATGGGCTTGTAGCCCCTGTGGGAAACAAGATGCTGGACTAGATGGGCCTTTGGTCTGATCCAGCAGAGTTCTTCCTTTGTTCTTATTAACCTCTTGTCAGTGATTCCCTCTTACAGCAATTTGTTTGATAATCATCTTGCTCAATGAATAGCAGCCTAGCTTAAATCTTTAATAGCTTTCAAAGGGAATTAGACAAATGTATGGGGAAGTATCCAACACTGCTGCTTTGCTTATGCTATTTATGCTATTGACATAAGGGAAACCAGTGGTGCCAGCATATGCTATTGGCATTGCACTAGAGGTCACTTACGCTAGTGCTACGTCAATGGTGTAAATGGAGTGGCAGCATTGGATACTGACCATGGAGAATAGATCTCTCAGCAGCTATTAGCCATGATAGGTAAATGGAACCTCCATGTTCAAAGGCAGTATACCTCTGAATACAAGATGCTATGGACTGACAACAGCAGAAGGTTGTTGCCTTCATGCCCAGCTGGTGTGCTTCCTAGAACCATCTGACTGCCTACTGCTGGAAACAATGCTAATCTACATGGACATTTGATTTCATCCAGGGAGACAGTTCTTATGTTCTTAAATTATCCACCATTACATTATCCTTCATAATTTTATATTATTTGGTGCATAGAAGCCCCATTCCAGAGAAAGTTACTTGTACTTAAGTTTGATTGAACTATGTATATCGTGTTCATTCCATTGGGACATATGCATGAACAACTTTCTTTGGATTGGGGCTCATAACTATTTTGAAACTTTCCCTGAAGCAATGGAATGAAGTAATGGAACTCTTGCTACATTAAACATAAAACTTTGAGCTAAAGCATGGTAGAAAATAAATAATCCTGTGCACATGGGAATTCTTTTGGATAACCTACCTAGCTGTTCCTTATATACAGTGGGACAATTCCACCAAATGCTTCTGCTACACAATTCCCATTCATTTGAGTGAAGAACTTCACTCAAGCTGAAATGACTAGAGGCTGTACAGCAGGCAGGGCTCAATACATCATGCAAGTGAGCACAACCTTCTCTTCAGGAATAGTCAGCAGTAAATATATAAATATATATTACAATATATAAAGTAAGATATATTGTTAGTTGCACTTGTAGTTTACAGAAGCAAATGTAGCTAGGCATTTTTGAATAATCTGATTTAAATTAGTATCCATATTTGCACACAGGAATTAAATTCATGACAATATTTCATGCTCTAAATATTGCCCATCTGAGATGTCTTCCCAGGCAAAATGGATGTCCATATTTTGTCCACCAAAAGTTGCATGAGAAAGCTCGCAAGGGCCTCTATGCCTACATTAATATGCTGGAAGCTGTAGCAGGTGAAATAAATTTATGAAAGGTTGTGAACATGTCACCAGTGGTGGTTGTGCTTGCTTGAACATAAAGCTGCATTTCCAGTCAAATTGGCTTCCAGTCTCGTCTTGGCTGTGAATCTCTCCCTTCACTTTGAGCGCCAAAGGTTTATGTGACATGCACAATATCATTATCAAAAGATGGCAGAGTTGAGGTAGCACACTGTGTTACTTCAGAGGTCTGTCACCTCCAGAGGCCAAAGTTCAAATAACGGCTGAATTCACAAGTGAAAATTGATTTGGTAATCCCATGCTAGCCACCATTTGTTTGTATCATGGGTACTACTACGTACCTTGGCATGGACACCAGTTTCTAATCAAACATAGGCCAGCTCTGGAGTAGTAGGAGCAATGCCAGTTGGAATTGAGATGCCTTGGCACAACTGTGGAAGGAAGTTTATCCAGCACCTGCTTGCATTGTGCTGGCTCAAGATGCTCTATTATCCTTGTAGTTTCATTGTCATTCAGTTCAACTAGATAGGAAGAAGTGGCATTTCCTAGATTGGTAACAAATGCTCTATGACTATTCCCTGCACATAAAAATTGTAATATGGGACATTTATTGTGACTGAATACAGATAACCAACAGGTGTAGGGCTGGATTAACTATTATATAAGGCTGTTTTGGAAAGCAGAAACAATTTTCAACATATAGTGCTAGCCATTTTTTAAATTTCTTGTACAAAGTATGCCACAAGGTAGGATTCCCTAGAATATATTATATATAATCAGCTAAAACTGGCTCTGTGTGAAAAAAGGAACTATCTTGTCCACTGTGATCGAGAACACATAATGCAGGCCACATGCTGAAGCTAAGTAGGTATGAGCCAGGTCAGTGCTTGGATGGGTGACTGCCTGGGCTGCCCACATCTGTTCTCCTGCATCGAGCAGGCGTTTGGACTCGATGGCCTTATAGGCCCCTTCCAACTCTACTGTTCTATGATTCTATGAACTTCTTTAAATTTCTCCTTAACTCAGAAGATGTAGGCCATTCCCTTTGTCACCTGACAGAGGAGCTCTGACATCCTTCCCAGTGTTTAAAATATTAGTAGAGTGCCCAATAGGAAGAGCTGTGCATTCTGTATCACAATATGGGATTTGTACTAGAACAAGGGGAGGGTGTCCTTGCTCTGTTGTTGCCAGGATGATATATGGCTTAGAATAGTAGAGAAACCCAACTCATAAATCAGTATGGGGTCCCTATGCCTTCTAATCTAGCACTGAGTAGGTATACAGAAGACACCACCATTTACCAGTTTTCAATAGTCACAAATATATCTTGTGAGTATAAGTTTAGAAAACTATATGACTTCAGAATGCAGGTGGTGTAGGGAACACATGCTTTAATGGTCCCCATGTAAATAAACTCCTTCCACAAAAGAAAACTAACAAAGGGAGAAAGGATAGAACTCAAGTTGTTTAGTGTTCCCTAAGTTCAGATGCCATCCCCCCACATATTCAAAGAATGCATGCAGGGGGAGTTGGATGCCCCGACGCCCCGTGCTGCCCCCACCCCACCCCAACATCCTCATCCCCACTAGCTCTACCTCTGGCCTCCATGTGTTGAGTGGGAAGCTCTGAAGGCAAAAGTTTCACACAGTTGGCTGAATATGCTTAGATTCCTCCCTGCAATGAGGAACCAATCGGGGTCCTGATCACAAGGAGGATTCTATGTGCATTCAAACTCGCAAAAACAACAACAACAACACCCTTCCTTCCTGCTCAACATGTGAAGGTTGGTGCTGAAGCCAGCAGGGATGGGGATATTGGCTGTGGGGTTGGTATGGGCAGTCCTGCTCCCCTCACAGCATTCTGTGAACACATGGGGGAAGAACTTCTGAAGGGGGCTAATACACAGGGAGGTTTCTTTAAAAAAATATTTCAGCTTATATCACAGCTGTCAAAAGAGATGCTTCAGGTAGGCCTTGGAAAATGACATCATGTGCCATGTTTTTTCCATCACCAGTTTAGCTTAATCTGCATTTCAGTTTCTGGGGATAGAAAGTGAAAGTAAGAATTACTGAATAGAACAAGGGTCCATCTAGTCCAGCGCTCTGTTTCCGCCAGTGACCTGTCTGATAGCCCTCACATTTACAAACAGGGCTTTATAGAGATGGGCATCTCCTATTATTTGTCCCAAGCATCTGTCAGGGTTGTACCTCTTCTGCATACGGGAGTTCTGTTTTAGGTTATCATGACTAATAGCCATTGAAAGATATATCATCTATCAATTTGTGTAAACCTTTAAAAAGAGTTTTTAAGCCAGTTGATGAAGGTGCCATCCTGCTGCTGCTGATGATGCTGAAGGCATCATTTCTTTTGGCAACGAATTCCTTAAGTCGGAAATTACGCCTAAAGGAATATATCCTGTTGCTTGTTCTGAACTATTGGGAATAAATTTCATTCAATGGCCCTAAGTTCTAGTGTTTCAAGAGGGAGAAGCAGGGAGAGACAGGGAATATTTATCTCTAATTATTCTCTTTTTACAGTTCATAATTTAGAACTGGCAAATGCCAAGCAGAGCTCAATGGAAACAAACTTCCATAATAAAATACAATGTTGTCGATAAAGTACAATGTCAAAAATCAATAAAAGTTTAACACTGAATTTTAGGGGCAGTAGAACGTTGTTTTAAATAGTTGTTTAGAATATTCTATTGTAAAATCTTTGCTTCTTAATAATTAAAAAGCCCTGCAAATTAAACATACAAAGCTGGGTATTGTAAAGTTCAGAGTTTTGTTTTGTTTATTAAAAATAGATATTCATTTTGATTCAAAGCCTTCATGTATAAATTCTAAATATAACATTCTTTTTCTGACAATTTATTAATGCTTTCTTTCTCAGTTTTACTATTTGAAATACTACTACTATTAAAGGTGCATTTTAAAAAAAATCAGTCATATAGCCTCACAGAGATCTAAAACATATAATTTCATAATTTGGGTGAAAGTGCATTCAAAAATAGATTATGTTGCTTTCCCAATCAAATTAGCTAGTATGCAGAATAATCTCACTTGTGGGGTGGGAAGATTCAAAGGTGGAGCAACTGCCTGATCCCAAGCCCTGCTGGGCTCGTGCCAGCAAGGTAGAAGGGAGAGAGGAACGGGTTTTTTTGTTTTCTTGACCTTTTTGAGTTTTTTTCTTTGATTATTGCCCTCCCATTGACACTAATGTGGGGGGTGGCTGGTGTACATTTCCCCTTGTGTCAGGGGTGTGTAGGATTGTGTGTAGTGTGTAGGGATCATAGGCTGGCAACCAAAATAAACTAGCCGGTACACATTTCCAAATAATTTTCTAATATTTGTTGTTTGTTTTTTCTACTACATAGATTTCCATTTAAACAAAATTTAGTTTGGTCTTGATCAGGAAGGGGGTTGTGACAATACGTGCCTTGAAAACGATTATCCAGAATTCTGCTTGACTGGCAGGCTCTGCTCAAACGGGCTTTAGATATAAGTTCAGCTGAAGCTGAACATAATTTGTCCCATAACCATGTCTTATTTTATCTGCATTGGGCCTTCTATGCCTAGAATTAACAGCAATGCATAAGTTATTCTCCTGAACTATCTAAATTCCATAGAGGAATCCTATGCAACACATGCCATCCAGAGCATGTAAAGTGATTGCTGACATGATTTAAATTTTGGCAGCTCTGCACGCTAACCACAAGGGCACAACAGATTAAGCCTCAGAGCATGACCATTGAACCTGATGCCGAGTACATGCTAACTTTGTTTCTGAACATGTAGAGCAAAAATGTGCATGTCTAGCCTTGTAGAAAATCATGGCTGGATATAGCACTAAAAACATCTGGAAAACCGTAATGCTTGTACTAACTGTTACTTTCCCATATGTCTTATATGATTCATGTGCTTTGTTTTCTTCTCCCATTATTCTTTGTTTTTCTCTGCCATTTAAGAAGACCTGTGTTACCTATGAATGCACAATCATACCTTTTTGAATGTTGATCACCATTAAATTTTATGGCACAAAGTGATTTTCACTGCTGAAACATGAAAAAGGGTTTGTGAAATATGCAAATAAACAATACTAGATCAGGCCAATGGTCTCTTCATACTATCCTGCTGCAGGCAAGATCTAGATCTGGACTTGTGAAGAAGTTTATAACAACTAATGACTTCTTTCCTAACCATCTTTTCCCAGTCTTCAGGAATGTAAGATTTACAGTCATTCTAAACTTTAGGATATGTATCCTCTTTAAAGATAAAGAAGGAAGATCTGGGCCTTGAAGTTGCCCATGAACAGCCCCTGGACAGCAGTCTCAGCAAGTCACACTGGTCACCTGGTCAAAGGCTTCTTCACTATGGTGACATCTACAGTATCTCGATTTAAATTACAATAATTATTTCTAAATTTGCAGCTATATATACAAATTAGCATACAGAAATTTTTATGCAGATGGGTGTCCTCTTTTTTGGTGATGCATGTCCTCCTTTTTTTTACAATTCACAAGTGGCCATCCTATTTGCTGCCCTCCTGGTCTTAAGGAGGCCCCTCACCACAAAACCACTGAAAACAGAAAAGGCTGAATGTTCAGTTCAGGTCTAGTTTCTTGAGGGTAGGGAGTCTGAAAACCTTAGAAGCACCCATTACTTGGTAGCAAATATGAGCGAGATTAAACTTCTTACATGTTGCAAACTATATTCTTGCTGCATGACCATAGGCAATACATACAAGCATTAAGGCCTGGACTGAGGATTCTTGACTCATAGGCCTATATATCAGTCAATGTAGCATGTAACCTTTTCAGGCTATACCTATCATCTGAAGGACCATTGTGCCCAAATGTAAGACAACTGCACTAAGTCATGGCATATGCCTCTTCCAAATCAGATATGAAACTTGCACTTTCTTCTGATGGAAACAACTTTTATTGCCCAAATATCAATATTTGTTGCTCCTTAATGCTTCCACACTACTGTTTTCCCTTCATTTCACTTCCCTGCCCCCATATCTCGAGTTGTGGCTCTTCATAAAAAAAATAGTTTATCATTGTTCAGCTAAGATCCTTTTGTACCGTGGTCTTTTCTGTAAATGCATACAGAAGGAGAGGGGGAAAAAAAGAACAATACATAATAGATCCGAGTTCTAAGTCCACCCAGACAGTTTAACCCTTAGGTCATTGTGTTTGTATTTCACTTATTGGATTGTTAATAGATTTTCTTCATTTGTGTGAGACATTGTGAATGATGTGCTGAGGCCTTCCTATTACTACAACACTAGCGCCCATGGTCCACCTGTAAGAAGATAGTGTTAAAAGCTGCTGGAGTTTCTACCTCTTGACAACATCCCAGCTGTAGACTAGCAATAGCAATCCTCCCGTGGCAGTTTTAATTATCGGCACTGGCGATACCATCAGTAAGTGTGTAATTACGTGTCAGTTTCCTGGCTGTTGGGTATGAAAAGTGGAACCAGTGAGATGATGATTGTTGAAGCTGTAGACTCATATTTAAACAATTCAAAATGTGTAACTGGCAGTGTCATTAAACAGAGAGAGTTTGACCCCAGCTGTCAGTTACTTTTCCTTATGCAGATTTTTTTTTATGCTGTCTGTCAAAAGAGCTCCATGGGCTGAAATGGGACAGAAGAAGAAGCGTAATACCCTTATTGCAGAAGTGCTGCTATTCTTAACTCCCACTGGCATTCTTTTACCCTAAGTAAATACGGCCATCCCAGCTGTAAATAAACCATGGTCATTACAGGAAATTATATAGGCATTGCTGATGAAGAAACAAAGGTAGAATATCAAGCAGACATTCTAGCCTTAAAGTAATAAGATTTTTTTTTAAAAAAAGACTCGCTCATTACTGTCTGCCTAAAGAACAAGGTTTATGGTAATTTGGTTTGTTCGTTGTTTAATGATAAAAATTGAATCATTTTTTGTTTCTCAGAGTTTAACTGGAAAAATTTAGTACAGGAAAGAAAAAAAAGGTCAACCTGCAAGCATATTTGTGTGCGTATATGCTTCTGTGAGAATACATGTATGCGTATCAATAAGTCCAAGGTATTAACAATTAATGTGTGTTACTGTCTAAAAACGTTGTGCTACCAGACACTTTTATCCATGCTTCAAAGTGAGCTGGGTGTGGAAAAATTATATCTGACCTAGCTAAATATATCCTAAATGAAAAATATAAATATACATGAAGCAGAATATGTAAGCAAAAGGGGTGTGTGTTATTTTTTCTGAAAAGAACCCCATCCCATATTTCTAAGAAGACCACTCTTAATTTGTTGCCTCCCAAGTTGTCTGAAGCTCACTTATCTAGCATTTGAGAAAACATTAGAACCCAGTGATGTAATGTTTAAAATATGTACAAATAAATGAAATAGGATGTCACATGCGCTGGGGGGGGAGAATCTGGTGGAGATTATATAAACCAATTATTTTCTTGGAAGATAAAAGTTTGTAAAAATGTTTTTAAACGCCTCATGTTTCTTCTAGAAAAGCTATTAAAAGTAGGGCTAGCATTTGATTAAAGTAATTGTAGTAAATTAATCATATGCTTTTGAACTGATTAATGGGTTGATGAATCTTTTTAATTTGCATACACGTACCTATCAATAAGAAACAATTGTTCTGACGAGAAAGGCCTCTCTTGTTCACAGCAGGCACTAACTCAGAGGAGGCATTCTCTGCTGTGTGTGAGAGAAAGAGGAATGCCTCTTTTCAGACTAGAGTAGCCATGTACACATGACCAAAAAAGAGGACAAAAGAGGATACCAATTTACATAAAGTGCTCGTATGCTAATTTATATGTATAGATGTGCATTTAGAAACAACTACTATAATTTAAATAGAAGTACAATTCATCTCAACATAGAAGGAAGGCTGAACAGGTGACCTGTGTGTCTGCTCAGTCTGCTGTCCACATGTTAACTGCTGATGGGCAATTTTAAGGCCCCTGCTCCCCCTTCTTATGGTTCTTCGTCTTTAAACAGGGCTTGGACAGCCAGTCAAACAGTGGACACCTTCAAATAGAAGACTGCCTTCTGACAGTCCTTTATATAGAGGACTGTCTTATGTAAAGGAGGACATATGGGGCCACCAGCCTATTAGTTCAAAAATTATTACATTAAAAATACTTAGGGCGCAATACAATGGGGCTGCTCATAACCCTCTGGACTTGGAAGGTTACAGGCATCCTATGGAGGGTGGGAGGAGTGGGGAGGCGAGGTCCCCCCGCTGCGCACCTCCCGCCCTGCAACTCAGCTAGAGGGCCAGTTCGGCCCTCTTGCTGAGGCGCTTCAGATGGGGAGGGAAGGAGCCTGGGGTGCCTCCAGGATACCTTGTATCTTGGTGGTGCCGGTTTCCTCTCCGCCCCCTCCCTGCCCTCTTCATCCTGTCTCCGAGGTCACTCTCTGAGGTCATGCAGGCTGCAATGGGGGTGGGGATGGTGCTCCGAATGCAAAGTCCCAGCTCTGAGGTCGGAACTGTTTTCTGAACACAGAACTGGGTCTCCAAATAATCCTATGGCCCTCCAGACACCATCTAGGGGCCATATAGTATTGCTCTGTTAGTCATTTTAAAATATTGGTGATCAAATTGATCAGGGACACCAATCAGGAGACTTCAATCCATTCTTCTAATGGAGTAATCACTGTGAAGTGCAATTCTAAGCATGTTTTCTCATAAGTAAATCTAGTTGAGTTCAAGGAGACTTAGTTTTTAGTAAGTATGCATAGGTTCGCAGTCCTAATTAAAAAGGATTTTTGGATGTAATACTAAAATCTGTAACTTACTTTATGCCTCCTGTGTCACTTTCCAGTCCTGTTAATGTATGTCGCAGAGAACTTGGGTAAGAAATTGAATATACCCTTGATGTTGGAAATTGAGAGAGATAAAGAAGTCCAATTGACTGTCCAATGGCACTGCCTCAACTGCAGGTAAGTGGCTGGCTTCCACTTAGTTTCTGGGCACAATTCAAAGTGCTGACTATTCTCTATAATGGCTTAAACTATCTGGGAACAGGATATTTGAAGCCCCACCTTCTCCCATATGAACCTGCCTGTCCACTGCATTCTTCATCTGAGGCCTTGCTTGTGTCTCATTGCATTCAGAACAGAAGCCTGGTAAGCTGGGACATAGGACATGTGCCTTATCAGTCGTGGTGACCAGATTGTGAAACTCCATCCCTCAAGAGGTCTGGTTGGCCCCCTCTTTGTTAGTGTCCCCTTAATATTTTGTTTTTTTGCCAAGCCTTTGAGTTGATTTAAGCCTGTTTTCTTTTCTTTTTTATAGCTCTGCTTCATTCAATTATTATTTTTATTTTATTGTGCTATTAATTTGACTCTGTGACTGCCTGGGTGGCCCTGCATGGGGAAAGGCAGGATGCAAATGTTTTGTGGATGAATGTGCACAGACAGGCATGGGCAGTGCCTTCCTGGTTAAGTAGGTCTTTGAAGCCAAGCTTAAATATTTTAAGAACAATGTCAGTTCTGTACGACAAGTCTAGCCCTTCCAGGATTAGTGCTGTGGTCAGAAATGGGTGATGGGCAGGAGACAAAGCCTCCTTCATCATACACCCTGGTGAGCAACATTCAGGACTTCTGAAACCTGCTAAACAAACGGATGATATCAGAAAGAGCGATCACCTGTTTAGAGGCCCGGGACAAGGGTCTGACTCTTTCCTCTTGCTCCCCACAGGGGATCAGAAGAAAGCTGCCCATTGGGAGAGATCGTTGCAAGAATCAGTGCACAGGCAGATCACTGATCTGAATGAGAATCTCTGGAATCGTACCATCATGCATGGGCAGGGATAGCGCTAGCACAATTTTTTTTTTGTTTCAAAAGAGGGAATCAGAGAACAATATATACGGTAGAACAGGCTATATTAATTGCAGCAGTACTTTCCTACTTGAAAGTAATAAATAGGCACATATTAAATCCTCTAAGGATTAATTTGTATTTTATCAGCTGTGAAAAGGGCAATTTTTTACATATCCAGACTTAAGAGCTTTATTAGATCTTCATTGGAAAAGAAATTCTGCATACATTTTGTGTCAGGGTTTTTCAGCTTTATTTTTTTATATAATTTTCCTTTTAAAAAATGCTTAGGCAATGCAGTTGGGAATAGAAGCTGTTGTTTATGTTGGGGACAAGCAGAGCTCTCTCTCTCTCTTTTGGCATTAAACACAGCAACAAAACAGCAACACTACCACTTCATGTCTTATGTACAGTTCCATGGACAGTTAAAACAGTGATAAAAAATAATGCGCTGCAACATAGTAAGTGTATCACTTTTGGGTGGTATTTGAAATGTAAGTGCTTAAGGTGATTCTGTTTCCATGCATACATACTAATGGCATTGTCGTACAGTCATGCCTTGGATTGAGAGCATAATTCGTTCCGGAAAGGTGCTTGTAATCCAAAACACTCTTATATCAAAACGAAATCCCCCCCAAAAAATTTGTACAGAGATTTTTAATTTAAGCTGTGCTACAGTACTTGTATTGCAAGACGACGCTTGTATATCAAGTAAAAAAAAATAATTAAATAAATATTTAAAATTTTGCTTGTCTTGCAAAACGCTCTCAAACCAAGTTACTTGTAATCCAAGGTATTACTGTATTTTATAGCTATCATTTTCCAGTTATTTCCTGCAACCACAGTGCTAATATCAGAGCTGCAGTGTGTGTCATCCTCACATTCAGAAGAAAAAACACTTGAGCAGTTAGTTTGGAGAAGTCAGTTTTTGCATGCCAAATATACATTTTCCTTTGTCTTTCAGAGGGTAGTGTGTGTAGATGAGTATCTTCAAGTTAAGCTTATGTCCTACTTGCATGTTAGCTGCAGGCTATCTGCATCACAGACAAGAGGATGTCCCTGGGGATGGGCCCACTTTTCTCCATTTAGTTGGGTAGCTTTGTAAGGAAAAGATGGTACAAAATTAACCCTTTCTTTTAGGACTTTGTGAGGACTTAGTTGTGGGCCCTATTGTTTCTTCTATAAAACTGGTTTGTACACACACACACACACACACACACACACAGGAAAGTTAGTTTATGCAGAACCTGATTATTATCTGATTTGGGGTATACAGCTATTTGCTAATTAGAATGCGTGCAAAGAAGCTGTAATGCAGGTCAAGGTGTTTTCTGGAATTTTGGCTGAGGTCCATTAAAGCTTACTGTATGTCATAATACATCTGTTAGTCTTCAAGGTGCCACAAGCATATTTGTTGTTTATCCAGAACAATATGTGAACCCATGTGGTATAGTGGTTTGGGCAGCTTTCCCCAACCTGGGGCCCTGGTCAATGTCTAGAGTGGTGATGGAGAAAAACACAGACATATTTGACAAAATACAGGCTAGAGCCCATATTAAGGCTTATACAGTGGTGATGCTGGTGGCAAAGAAATCACACTTTTTTTTGTTACTATTGCATCTACACAGTCTTCTAGAAGAGCTATTTTGAGTGGTGAAGAGGTCTATTGCATCAAGGACCAGTTAGAGTTGAGGAAGACTCAGTTGCCTGCTGTGACAATTTTCATAGATGCTTTGTGGATAAAGTAACTCACATCCACTCTGACTTGGTTACCATAGTTGTAGAAGTTCCTTATGTTGTACCTCTCTGGCATCTGCTTGTCGTGTTGTGTGGGATATATTTCTATTTGTACAGCCTGAAGGTGTGGACAAATCCTTGGTAGTATGATTAAGGCACCCAAGAGAAGTTTGGTCAAGTGGGTGAGGAGGGTAATGAATGCCTCTTTACAGGAGGGTATAGATCCATCCAACTGTAAGATGGCTGAGATCATTATTGAAAGAGCCCTCTCTGGATCCCACCATATTGGATGATTTGTGGCCAGTCCCAAATGTGTCAGTTCTAGGCAAGATACTTGAGCACATAGCAGTGTCTCAGCTCCAGAAATTCTGGGCTGAAATGGCTTTGTTTCACTACTAGGCACAGTCATCTCCAATGGAATATCCATGGAGAATGCCTATCTGTGTGAGCTGAAATGGTGTCTCTGTTCTTCTCTTTTTACAAACTGGCTCTCCAACCAACCCCTTTAAAAATTCTGCTGAACAGGTTTGCATCCAGTACTGAGGAAATATTTGGGGTGGATAATGTCAACCAAATACCAAATCCATTTTCAGGTGGTATTGTGAACAGTGCTTTTTCTGGTTTCTTCTCATAATGAAGAGATATTGGCACTTATTTGGGTTTTTAAAATCCATTCTGAAATGTTGATCCAAGTGATCCTGTTTATCCAATAGAAAGACTATTAAACAAAAATGCCCTTGGTTGTCTGCAAAAAAGAAGAAGCTTTTAACAGTTTTAATCCTTTATCAATAATTCATATAGGAAGGTTTTGCCGTATTTGTACTATTTGCAGTTTGGTGAACACAAAAGCCTATGTGCCTACCTCCCCCCCCCCCCTGTAATGGTTTACTTGAAGTGTATAAAATAAGATATTTAACACATCCAAATACATTTCATTTAGGGAATAAAGAGGTATTCTTTCTGTGGGGTTTGTACATCATCCTTCTTTATTACACCAGATTTTGCTCATCATACCATGCTCTTCCTTAGAGGACAGAGACAAATAACTATACTCCACAAGGACAAGGTGTGAGCAGAATGCATGTTAAATGCTGCATTTTTGTTATGATTGCAACCAATATTTTCTATTTTGCACTCAAATTTGAAAGAAAAAGCCGATCTTTGAGAGTAAATGATTGGGAAACAACAATGCAGAAAGCAAGCAACAAAATTTGGAAGCTAAAAGATTGAATCAAATGTTTATTTCAAAGCAGGCTAATTTCATGCCCTAGTGTATAAACTCCAGTAAAGACCCTCGTTTTTCTTTAGGGATGCAATTGCCAGCCATATTTACAAAATGATAACATTTGATTGTGCCAACTAAATATTATTTAGTCTTAAGTAGCAAATGGTTTTATGGATGCTTCACATAATTTTACAGATTATTTTATTCAAACAGTTGAGGAATTCATGCTCTAGGTTTAAGTCTTCCTCCATGATCAATGCCTTATTTGTTGTTGTTGTTGTTGTTGTTGTTATAGTTATAGTTATGCCACTGTCTTCTTCCAGATTGCTAAGCTTACCCATGGTTTCCTTCAGATTTTCTATCTAGGCACTGCTCAGAGCCCTTTAGCTTCAGTGGTTCAACCACATAATGGGCCTGAGACCTTAGCCTTATGGCAAACCTCTGGTAGAAGAACAAGACTTGGAATCCTGAAGGAAAATATTGACATGGTGTGGGTGCATGTTTGTCTCTTTTGGTTTGGATTTGGAGCACCCATCAGTGTGTTCTTCCCTTTAACAACAGTATGGTGTACTGCCTGCATGGGGAACCTCCAGCCCATAGGCCAGATACGGCCCGCAGGAGTTCTCCATCTGGCCTGCTGGCTTCATTCCCAGGCGTTGTCCCCTCTCCCTGGCAGAGAAAAGCCCTTTTTTTGTATATACAACAAATAGTTAATTGTGTTTGTGGTCCTTTCCCATTCACTGCAATGAGCAGTCACTGTTTTCTTAATGTCAGGGGTTGGTGTAAAACAGCTGCTCTGTATGCCTTCCATGCCATCATTTACAGTACTTAAAAGTACATATAACACTTACTATAAATTGGTGAAAAATGCAGCCCCCTCACTCCTGCGTGTGTCTGTACTTGAATTTCCAAGGTCATTAGCTTCAAATGCTTTGCTGGCTCCAGTTATTGTATCCTATCTCATGGATGGAGACACATGTTATTCCCTCAACTTTTCAAAAAAATAGATGTGAGGCCTGTTTTGACATGGATATGTTTTTTTCTGTTCCTATTAGCAAGTGCAGGATCTTCTCCTATTAGCAAGTGCAGGATATATATATATATATCCTCCTAGGCCAAGTTTGAGATAATGTGGCTGACATGATTTTCCGATTTTTTTCCTCCTCTACAGAGCCCGTGAGTGCTGATAATGTGGACTAATTTCTTTTCAGTACATATAGTTATTACCTCTATAAGAAATCAGGCCTCTTGAGTTACTGACTTTCAAGATGCTGGTTCCTTAATAGAAGCACTCAACACTGCACATTAGGACCACACCTTTCATCCATATAGGCCAAACTTGGCTCATCTATCTTCATAGTTCTTATTCCCTAAATTCTGAATCATTTTGGTTGCCCTCCACTGTACCTTTCCAATTCCAGCAGCGTCCTTCTGATAAAATAGTGACCCGAATTGCACACAATATTTCAAATTCAGCCCTACTAATGTCTTATATAAAGTAGTGGTGGGATATCTTCAGCTGATTTATAAGACTTTCCAGTCTATCTATCTGTATTTGTTTAGTTGTAGTTTCTTCTTAGAGCTGCCAAACATTGTACAGATATCTGGTGGCCTGAAGGTCTATTAAAGACAATGAATGAATCACATTTCCTACATACAAGAAAGAAAACACCCCCTTTTTTTTTTATCATTGTGTAGCCAGAAGGTCAATACAAGATAAATCACAGCAACAAAAGGGAAGAAAGAATTTAGAAGAGTCAGATGTTTTATTACAAATTATATAAGCTTACCAAGAACTGCTGTGGCTAAAGTAAGGATTAGTTTTAGAGCATTCTGGACTGTGGATCGAAGTAGTATTGCATTTATTGGTCCAGCAGGAAAGCTTGTGCAGCGGATATGGAGAATCCACCCTATACCCCACATGCGCACACATGCATGCACATACAGTGTCTCTCTGTCTGTTTCTCTCTCTCTCTCTCAAACACACACATACACACACCACTTTGTCTTCTTCCTTACTCTGAGAGAACCACCAAGAAAAGGTAGGGAAGATCTCCTTTAAATAACTGTAAAGCTTCCAAATAAACATATTTTAAATTAAAAGAATCCCCCCCCCCTTATTTCAGGAGTTCACAAATGCTTGGAAAGGATTGCACAATTTTATTTTGGTAACTGGGTTTGCGACTGGAGAGGATATTGAATACTTCCAGGGTAGTTCAGTTTGACAAATGGAAACAGTAACAGTAACTATGGTAATAGTAATGTTTTCAAGAAACTTGCAGTTGTGTGTTTTTCCTGTTTGTATAAATCTAAATAAATAAATTACTTAGGGAGCAATCCTATGGTCCCCAGATAGTATCCCAGGGGTCATAGGATTGATCAGGAAAACCTCTTCAAGGCCTAAGTCAGAGCTCCAACCTCCAAGGGGTTCACCCAATGTCGGAGCCCCCCTCCTAGTTCCGCCCAGGCACCACAGAGGCTTCCACGGTGGCAACCTCATAGAGGGAATAGGTGTTAGGGGCGTGATGGTGAGAAGGGAGGGAATGGCCATGGATCTGAAGGATCCATAGCCCGCTCTGCCCCTGACCAGACCCCTAACACAGAGGGAAAGCTAGAAGAGCTCTGAGGCTCAGCTAACTGATTTTCCCTTTCTGGGGGAAAAAGAGGCAAAAGAAGTGCTTCCAGTGCCCCCTCTGTGCTGCTGGCAAGAGCCTAGCAGAGCTTTGGACAGAATGGAATCTCCAAGTCCAGCACTTCATGATTTGGGCTCCTCGCCCATAGGATTGCCCCATTGAGCTAAGTTTGATGGGGAAGGCGGAGATGCCAGTGAGGTATGAATCAGTTCCATGTCTCCAGAGGACCACTGAAGCAATAGTTTGACATATTCTGCATTTGGAATTCAGATGATTGAGGTGACAAAGCTACCTAAATGCTTCTACATGAACTTCCACAGCAGCAGTGTGTGTGTGTGTGTGTGTGTTTCTGTCTAACGTGTGTTTAGTGGTTTCTATGGCTCTAATGTGTCCAGATGGCAGAGGCAATAATTAAAGTTTTAAAAGAAAAAAATATCCACATAAATTTGAGGAAATGGAAGAAAGAAGGACAACGTGAAAGTATATTCACTTTGAAAGTATAAAAGGGAGACAGAAGAGATGACCTTCAAACTTTCCCCTGAATTGATAGCAGGGCTGCAAGATTTAAGTGATTAACCAGTATGACTGAGCAGCTAAAGTACAGTAATACCTTGGATTGCAAGTAACTTGGTTTGAGAGCGTTTTGCAAGACAAGCAAATTTTTAAATATTTATTTAATTTTTTTTAACTTGATATACAAGCGACGTCTTGCAATACAAGTACTGTAGTATGGCTTAAATTAAAAATCTCTGTACAAATTTTTTTGGGGGAATTTTGTTTTGATATCATCATCATCAGGCGATCACTCGTGACCGAGTAAGATTGTCTTCCGGGATAAAAGGAGGAAATTCTAAAGAAGATTGTGTAGACTCTAGCGATGGGTCCGTAAGTGACTGTGGAGGCCAATTCTAGATCCACACAGCTTCCCACAGTGAGGACACAGGTTACCAGATAGAAGATGGTCCTGTAAAGGATTCATTTGACGTGCTTTTCGCTTAGCACGTTTCTCCCTTTCACCTTGCACTCGGGCTTCTTCAAAGTCCATGGAACCTTTGTGAAAGGCCAACCTCCAGTTAGATCGTTCATGGGCCAGAGCTTCCCAGTTTTCGATGTTTATATTGCATTTTTTTAGATTAGCCTTATGAACATCTTTAAACCTCTTATATTGACCACCGATATTCCGCTTTCCATCCTTGAGTTGGGAGTAAAGTAACTGCTTTGGGAGGCGGCAGTCAGGCATTCGAACAACATGACCGGTCCACTGAAGTTGGCGTTGAAGGATCATTTTTTCAATGCTAGTAGTCTTTGCTTCTTCCAGTACACTGACATTTGTTCGCCTATCTTCCCAAGTAATTTGCAGGATTTTCCGGAGGCAACGTTGATGAAACCTTTCAAGGAGGTGGAAGTGACGTTTATAGATAGTCCATGTTTCGCAGGCATACAATAAAGTTGGTAATACAATGGCTTCATAAACCAGTGTTTTGGTCTTCTTACAAATATCCCGATCCTCGAACACTCTATGTTTCATTCGAGAAAATGCGGCACTTGCGGAGCTCAGACGATGCTGGATTTCACTGTCGATGTTAGCTGTAACAGAAAGATAGCTGCCAAGATAGAGAAAATGATCGACATTTTCCAGTATTGTCCCGCCAAGCTGGATAGATGGCATCACCAAAGGGTTGGCTTGCACTTGCTGATGAAGCACTTTGGTTTTTTTGATGTTAAGTGAGAGACCAAGTTTTTCGTATGCTTCTGCAAAAGCATTTAGGATAGTTTGGAGATCGTCCTCTGAATGTGCGGAGACCACATTATCATCAGCATACTGAAGTTCCACAACGGAGGTTGTAATTACCTTACTTTTTGCTTTCAGCCTGCTGAGATTAAAAAGCTTTCCATCTGTTCGATATATAATTCCCACACCGGTGGGAAGTTTCCCCTTGACAAGATGTAAAACCATGGCGATGAAAATGGCAAATAATGTTGGGGCGATAACACATCCCTGTTTAACACCTGATCCCACTTTAAATGGAGCACCATGAGAGCCGTTGTTGTCCAAAACCGTTGCCGTCATGTTGTCATGGAGAAGTCGCAAGATATTCACAAATTTATTGGGGCATCCAATTTTCATAAGGATAGTCCAGAGAGCTGTACGGTCTACAGTATCAAAGGCCTTAGCCAGATCGATAAATGCCATGTAAAGGGGTTGATTTTGCTCCCGGCATTTTTCTTGGAGCTGACGTGCAGTAAAAATCATGTCTACTGTCCCTCTAGAGGGGCGGAAACCATATTGAGTTTCAGGGAGGATCTCTTCTGAAATAGATAGAAGACGGTTTGCGAGAATCCTAGCAAATATTTTACCTGCGGTTGCTAAGAGAGAAATGCCCCGATAGTTTCCACAGTCTGTTCTATCACCCTTCTTAAAGAGGGTGATAATTATGGCATCCCTGAAGTCTTCTGGGATCTCTTCTCTTATCCAGATTTTTTCGATGAGTTTATGAAGATGTTGTACAAGTTCGGGGCCCCCTTCTTTAAAGATTTCAGCAGGAATCCCATCTGGTCCACTAGCTTTGTTGTTCTTCATTTGATTAATGGCTTTTTTTACTTCATCCAAAGTGGGGAGTATTGCAAGTTCCTCTTTAATTTGTTTTTGCGGGATTTGCGAAAAAATCTCATTATCCACCTTAGATTTACGATTGGATTACAAGCACGTTTCCAGAACGAATTATGCTCTCAATCCAAGGCATGACTGCAGTGGTTTTCAAACATTCTACCTACAGGGAACCTTTTTGACACTGACCAGTCTATGACTGTGCATGTTGCAGAGGACATTGTACTTGCCCATTATCAGTCTATGCTGACGGGGACTGTTAAACCTTGGAATTGCCCCATATCAATAAGAATGTGCCTTTGGACATACGCTAAACTCCTCTGTAGTTGACCATTACGAAGTAGGATTGGTAATGGTAGGCAAGCTATCTTTTGGGAAACCTTGTCTGCCATTACTTATAGTCTCTTTGAGGAACCATTGATGAGCTCAAACAGAATCTGAGGCTTCCTCATGGGGCCTGTGATCAGAGATTAATCTTTCCAGCTAACCAGTGCTGGCTCCAGAATCTTGGGGGTCCTCAAGGCACAGCACCCTCAGTGGGGGCCCCTAACTTGGAAATGGAAGGGCATGAAAACTGAGAATTCTCTTAGGATGCATCTGATTTTTTTTGGATACTCTGTGCAAAGTGGAAATGTAGCACTGTTAGGGCTCAATGGGCCCTTTGCTGGTCTTGGGACACTGACAAATGCCCAAGTTTGCCACCCTTAACCTTGAGAAGTCAGCCCTGTACATTATTGTAGCTAGGTTAGTTGTATGATAATAACTTTGTGCTGTCTTGTAGACACCTGTGCTTAAGAACATATATTTAGCTCTCATGTTCTAAGTGGGCAGAACCAAGCTCAGCTTGTCTGAGTGTGGAAAGCTAAGCAGGGTCAAGCCTGGTTATTACTTGGATGGGAGACCCCTCCTCTAGTTTCCTGCACTGAGCAGGGGGTTGGACTCGATGGCCTTGTAGGCCCCTTCCAACTCTATGAACTATGAAACTATAAGTCATGTATCCCAGAAATGAGTAAGCTTTCTGATGCAGGGGAGTCCTTTCTGACCAGCCATGTAATGGAAATACAGCATCTTGAGGACCTACAGGTAACTCCCAAATGGAAATTTTAATTAAAAAATAGGCCAAAAAGAAAAAAAGGGGGGGCATATATTACTTTAAAAGGATGAGAGGAATGGAAAGCTAACCACCTTCCAGCTATGCTAGAGAGACAAAAACACGGTGGTTTTATGGTACTCTGTTTCAAACCCTATTTATTTTTTCATGTTGAAGCAGGGTAAGTGCCTTCCACATTTTGGAGCACTTATTGTTAAGGGGCGGTTAGCTGTTCCGGAAGGGTGTAATGTTCCTCCCACAAAGAAGAGGGGGTACTTAATACTAAGTATAACACAGGAGAAAAAGAAGATCAATTAGAATACTGCAACCAACATTTGCTTCTCACATGGTGCAGGGGACAAACGGAAGCACAATTGACTGCATTGTAGCTCCTTCAGATGTCCAGGCAGAGGCTTAAATAGAATTTCTCAGTTTCTCTGAGTTGCAGCTGGAGCGCACACTAAACTCAGAAAGTGAGAAGGGAGACCACCACGGAGGCAGTCCTGTGGTGACAGAGTCCTGGCCATAGTGGAGATTCCATTTCAGCTGAGCCTTCAGGCTCACATCTTGCTTGTGTCTGGCCGCTCCTTTGTTGTTCACTTCCCCATCCTATAACAGCAGAGACCTTTTCGTGGGCTGCTAGGAGGACCTCATCCTGCTTGTCCTGCCCTCCCAGCCGAATCCTAAGTTAACTGCTGTTTGACATTCATCACATCACAGGTGCCATTAAAACCGACTGCCATGTGAGTAGGAGGGGAAGAAGAAGTGAATTCTCATCATTTCCACCTCTGTAAATAGTCCACTGTTTTAATATCATCATCATCATCATCATCATCATCATCATCATCATCATCATCATCATCCTCATGAAAGCTACTGTGGGAACTCTTTCAGCTGAAGTGCAGGATAAAAAAGCTTAAATAAATAAACAAACAAAGAAACTTTGGTGAATAGAAACCTGAGATTTGAGATGTTATGTTTTTCTGAAAGCACGGCTATCCAATGTCCGGGATTTTTTTTAAAAATGGAATGGATTTTCACCAATGTTGGTATGAGAGAAAGTTCAACACAGAAAATGCACAGGGGATTCTCTCCAATGTGCCTGACCCCCCCCCCCCCGTGGCTCCTATACCCTCAAAAATCCCAAATATCCTTTTAAAGGACAATAGACATGTTTAGAAATTACTTATCTCTGAAGGAGGGAAGGAAGATTACTAGCATTAATAAATTTCTATCCATCGTGTCAAATTACCATTGTTATAATAGGAACTCTGAGTTCTTGCTGCAGGGTAATTTGCTTTTGTTCATGCTTTAGCATAATATTCCATAGCAGAGTAGTGCAACTACTAATCAGAAAGCTGCGGACCTTCAGTTGAAGAGTTAATTCTAATCCACATAATCATTAGAATGTTCAGTGTTGGTTTTCCTCCTGGGAAATGAATGAAAACACACAGATAATTGTTTAGGTGTTGTTGGGTTGATCACAAAGAATTAAGCTCAGTTACCCTTCACCAATTTATTTCACCAGTAGCCTCTGATCAATTTTGCATGGGTGAAAATGCATCTCCTTATCAGCTGGTAAAGCTGAGACCTCATGTTCATTTGTAAGTCAAGAAGCTGCTTCTTGTCCTACCATCCAGAACAAGGATGGGCAAAAGGTAGATCTGCAGCTGTATCCAGACCTCCAATAAATGTGGCACTCTGTTAATGTTTTTGCAAGCACTACAACAATCTGAAGAGAGTGTACAGGTGGCAGCTATTGGGAAGTCACAAGGAAACGGAGCTAGTCATGACCATTAGCTGCCTTGCCATGAGCAAGTATTACAATTTGGAAATATGTGGTCTAGGACATAGGGCAACAGTACAAGAGATCGCCAGTGGCCTGGATACAGGTGTTCTTGGCTTTTACAGAATTGCATGGGGACCTGGAATCACTCAAAAGGGCTGAAAATGTGACGCAGGTGGAGCGGGTGCTTTCCATTCCTTTCTTTGCCTAACCTACCTCACAGGGTTGTTGTGAGGATAAAATGGAGAGGAAGAGGAGGATTATGTAAGCCGCCTTGGGTTCCTTGCAGGAAAAAAGGTGGGGTATAAATATAATAAATAAATAAATAAATAAATAAATGGTCTTTGCTTTCCAATAAGTTGGGTGAGTGGGCAGGAATAGCACAAACTGATTGTTCGGAGAGTGATGTCTGCTGAGGGCTCCAGAGGGGCAAGCTGTTCAGGAACTCCAAGTAGAATATTTTGAGGGCCAAAACAGACATTGCTTCAAACATGTATCTAGTAACTACGTCTCCCCCCATTTTTACTCTAGAATAGGTGCAAGCAGCCCCCCCCTGATCTGGATCGGTACCCTGGTATGGGGGTAGGGGGCTTTTACGATCTGGACTGGGGGCCCTGTGTCTACTCTAGGGTAAAAATGATAACAAGACATATCTACTAGACACATATTGAAAGTAATGTCTGTTTTGGCCCTGAAGTTGAGGCAGACAATCTGATGCTGGCAGCAGGAGCAATATACAGTAGTACCTTGGACTACGAGCATAATTCGTTCCAGAACCATGCTCGTGATCCAAAATACTCGTACAGCAAAGCGAGTTTCCCCATTAGAAATAATGGGAACTCAGATTATTCGTTCCACAACCATTTAATCACTGCTTTGCCCCATGAAGGGAGTCGGCAAAGCAGTGATTAAATGGTTGTGGAATGAATCAGTGGAGTTCCCATTATTTCCAATGGGGAAACTTGTCTTGATGTGCTGGCTCCCGGGGTCCTGGCCGCGCCTCGCCTGCCTCCACTTGCTCTGCCAGGAGTGGACAGGAGACGGGGGCTTAGCTGGAGGCGCGGCGCGGCCGGTCTCGGCCGCCGCCTCGCGCTGCTGCGCCGGCCTGGCCGAGAGTCCAGGAGGTGCATCTCCCTGCCAGGGAGCCAGCAAGTGCTTTGCCGGCTCCCGGGGAGATGCGTGGAGCTGCTCCCGCTGCTTCCTACCATTCTAAAGAAGCGGCAGCTCGCCTCTCTGCTGTGAGCCGCCCGCGCTGCTGGCGCCGGTCCCGTCGCGTCACTTCCGGGTGCGACGGGACCGGCGCCAGCAGCGCGGGCGGCTCACAGCGGAGAGGCGAGCTGCCGCTTCTTTAGAATGGTAGGAAGCAGCGGGAGCGGCTCCACGCATCTCCCCGGGAGCCGGCAAAGCACTTGCCGGCTCCCTGGCAGGGAGATGCACCTCCTGGACTCTCGGCCGGCCGGCGCAGCAGCGCGAGGCGGTGGGCGAGCCCGGGCGAGCCTCGCGGGAAGCCCCCGCCTCCTGGACTCTCGGCCGGCCGGCAAAGCAGCGCGAGGCGGTGGGCGAGCCCGGGCGAGCCTCGCGGGAAGCCCCCGCCTCCTGGACTCTCGGCCGGCCGGCAAAGCAGCGCGAGGCGGTGGGCAAGCCCAGGCGCGCTGCGCCTCCAGGTAAGCCCCCATCTCCTGCCCACTCAGGATGTAGCGTGGAGCCGCCCAGAGCCAGCAGCGAGTAACCCGGTGTGCTCGTTTTGCAAGACCTCGCTCGTTCAGCAAGTCAAAAATTTTAAAATTTTTTGCTCGTCTTTCAAAATGCTCGCACACCGGGTTACTCGTAATCCAAGGTATTACTGTATCCCCTTACGTACAAAATATCCCTTTAATAAATAACTTGTTTAATAGTTCATCTTGTTTCTAGTGTTGGTGCCCATCTCATGCCTAAGCCTCTTATACCAAGCTACTAGGAGGTTTTAAAGTATTCTAAGGGAATTGGTGGCAGTGGAAAAGGTTCAGCTTGTGTAACTCTGAGTTACAGTGGCAGAGAGTTCCTTAGGCCCTGAAATATAAATGTTTGCTATAAATAAGAAACGCCATAGGTGGGATTGCCCACTGAAAGAGCAGTTTCCCCACAGGTGGTGGCAGGGCTGGAGAGAAAATCCACCATAGAGCCTGATAACTGATCATCAGAATTAATAATCAGTATTGGGAACTTTGAAAAATGAACTCAAAAGTGATAAAACTGGGGGAAGTATGCTCATGTATGCTGATGGGAAGGAAGAAGTGGGATAGTTGGGAACATATTGTGAGGAGGGTAAAACATGTTTTTGTCAGAAAATGATAGGGGCTCTTCTTTTTTATCTTAAGGTCTAGGGTCCTCTCCCAAACTGTCCAATGGGGCTAGAAGTTGGTCCCCGCTGACTTACCGGGATGAATGAAATCTTTGTAAGAGCATGCACACACAGTAACTTTCGTATGCACTGGTAAAACTGATGATATTCTTTGCAGTTTTCAGGCAATTAGATTCCTCTCTGTGTTAACGTACTTTTATTTACTAAGTGCTTGGCATGATGAAACAATGATCATTTGCATGTTAAACATTTTTATTTTAGGCTTTGAAAAATTGCTGCATGAGAAACAGTGGGTGTTCTTACAGGTATGTAATGCCAACAATAATATTTCATGCCATAAATCAATTTCCCGGGATTCCCAGAATGTATAGTAATTCTTGCAGTAGTGTCACATTCCACTCATCTAATCCACCGTGTCCCCCCCCCCCCCGTTAGCCATTTGTCCTTGTGAAAAACAATCAACATTTTTCATAATAGATCTAAATTAAAATAAAGAAGCATAACATTTCAATAGTACAGTATGTGAAAATACTACTATTTAAGGGCAGACAAAGAATAACACCCCAGTGACCTTAAAGATAAAAATTGGGCAACACCTTTTACATTCAAAACAAAACAAAACAAGAACATTTTACCAAATGGTTTTCAGGGCTGGAATGACTAAGTTAACATCTTTTTGTCCCCCACTGCCCCCGCAACTATCATCTCTAGAGAAATTGTTCATCTTGATCATTCCATTTCATGGTTAACTATCAAGTATCAGTATTTTTAATGTTTCTGTAAACATTATATATTTTAATACTTGAGAAAATGTATCTCATAAATAAGCTTTATTGTGTGTCAAAAAGGATGAAAATATAACTTTACATTTCTGTTTTAAAGTAATTTTAGTGCCTATTAGCTATAAAGTAACAGTTATATATAATTTAGAGTGTGTAGTCACTCGAAACAACTTGACATTTTCACACAAACACGGAACCTTAATAATAGCCTTGGGATTACACTGGATGTATACACCACTACAAGATATTAAAATAACTTATGGTGCACTGTAATTCTTGTTTTGTATTTGTCCAAGTAGTTTTGAAGCATGCTATAAAGCAGAAAAATAAAAACCTAAGCTCCAAAGTCAGCTAAGCTGTATTCTTAAAGTTATAGCAGCCTTTCCATATTAAGTATGATTAAACCAGTTGACATTTGCAATTGTCATCATCTTCTTCTTCTCCCTTCTTATTAATAGGCTGTGATTAAAATGTAAATTCAGGGCATGCTGCAGTTTGAAAGCCACTGTAATTGTTTAAAATAAAGAAGTCGATTGCATTTAGTCTGGGATTACATTAAATCATTAAAAATAGTCCTTTACTTGTTGCTCTTAAAGCGTACGTGAAATAAGTTAAGTAAAATACTCTGCTGTTATGTCTGATCATTTCTCTGCTGCTGTCTTGAATTTGTATTTGTGTGGAAACATCAACCAAAGCAAAGCTTATTATCCTGCATCCAATAGGAAAGCAACAACTGCTCTCAAGCTAATCAGGCAAAGTATTTTACACTTGAAATGAAATAAATAATAATAAAAAGATTTCTTTTGTAGTGAAAAGGCTCTTTATACCCTCCATCCTCTCTGGCAATTAAAAAATTCTCCAAGATTTGACGTGTTCTTTTAATTTTAATTGAAGTGGCATGTGGGTAGGGATTAGGTGAGTGCACAGATGTGCATAAAAATTAATATGAACTTGGAGAAATATCCTTTTCTCCATAAAAGGATTGACCAAATGTTCACAGATGGAATTTGAGTAGACCCTTATTGAACAAACTAGTAGGGCCCGCTTGGGTCATTTCTCCTATAGTCCCAGATACTTTAGCTGGAAAAGACAGAGACATATCATTTTTTGGTAACCATTATTCTCCTGCATGATTCATTACCTGTTTAATTAAAATATGTGGGGCTTGAAACCCCTGGCACAATTCTAACGATACTGTTTGGATATGATAGCACTTTTCTTTCTTTCTTTTTGGCTAACATTGCTTAGTTTGCTCATTGTCGTTTTTGAAAAGTGAAATTAATTAATTATGAATATTAGCCATAGTTGTTTCTATAGTGAAAAGGACCAGAGGCACCTATATATGTGAGCAAATATACCAAGAGCTTGTTATGGCAGGAATAAATGTTTACTTTCTGGTATAAGGAGGTGTGGGATATTGCCTTAAATGATAAACTAACTTGTAGTATCAAATGTAAAAAGGGCCAACTTAAGGAGAATAATTTTAAGGACATTTGGGGACTATTTCTAGATTTTGTTTTAATAAAGGGGAAAGGGAACATGCCATGTCAATATATGTTGTAATTTTGGAATAATGAACAATAATTGATTATAGAGATAGAAAGTATCTTTTGGTCCCGTGGTGATGGGAGCACTATATAAGTTGTATGTATGTCTTTTTAGTTGTTTTATATACTGTTGGAAATTTTTTAAATAAAAATTAAAAAAAAATGTTTACTTTCAAAAACTTGTCAAAGCCCAATGGGCATGAAGCATCTCAAACAAAAAAAGAAAGCTGATGAGACATAGGGGTACTGCTTCAAAGAATGCTACTGTATGCTCCACATACCACATTTTGGAAAACTATCTTCTGGAATGTTTTGCCCTATCTTTTCTTTAAAATCATTATGTAATAGGAATGTTTGAAGAGAGAATGCACACAACTTTAGTACTGAGAGATTGTGGGGAGGGCAAACAGTGACATTGAAAACTAAGACAATCTTACAACAATATAGCTTTCATAAAAGCAGAATTCAGTGTATTGTTTAAAATAACAAGCTCAAGCTAATGCCAGAATAGGCATATTTGCAAAGTTGATGCCTGCCTTTTGGGTTATCTGGTGCCTGAAGTTGCAGGTGGTTATCTCAGTTTCCCACAATGCCCTGGAGTGATATTAATCAGGCACTCTGGGCCATTCTTGGGAAATTGAAATGGCCACCTGCTAATGCAGTGGCTGGGTAATCCTGCAGCTAGAGACCCACCAATGGAGGGGCTCCCCACCAGAGGTCACTTTGTTAGGCCCCCCCTCAAACCTTGAGCCAATCCTGAGTGTTTGTTATATTAGTGCAGGTGTGAACAACTTATAACCCACCAATGCATTTCCCCAGCTATGTATTGTGGTCTGCCAGGTGCTTGACTACACCCCTGTTTTGCAATTCCAGGCTGGCAGCAAAACTAGTTTATCAAGTCTCTGGTGGGCCTGCTGTTCATGGTTGGTGGGCTGCATTTGGCTTGATAGATCAGAAGTTGTTCAGCCAGAAGAAAAAGTCATTAAAGAGGGTTCTTTCTTCAAGAGCCCAATTTAGTGCTCTTCATCCTGTCTCTCCTTTTGTTTTGTTTTAGATGGGAGTTGCGGCTTCATTCTGTGATGGCTACATGGGTCACTACTAGTCCTGTCACAGGATTCAGCTAAGATGTTGGGTCCAGGGTCAGAGTTATCATTGCCATCAGTAGAACTATTCTTTGTGAGTATTGGAGAAACATGGAGTGCACACAGTGGAGTGGTTTACTTGTTCTTGTAGGCCTAGGCCAGCCTTCCACAAATGGTGCCCTCCAGATGTGTTGGACTACACATCTCATCATCCCAAGCCATCTGGAAGGCACCAGTTTGGGGTAGACTGGGTTAGGGAAATAGGAAAGTTTCCTCTGGTGAATCTTATCAGACTGCCCTAATGCATACCAAGAAGGATCAGGCAGCCCCCCTTAAAGTCATGACTGTAGTGAACAACACAGAACAGCAAACCTAAAAGCCAAGACAAAGTGCTAGTAATGGACATAACCATAATCAACAGCAGCAACACATTAGAAAAGAAATATATATGAATCTACATAATGTAATATATGCAGTCTCTGGATTCTTTTAGATGGAAAAGGTGGTTGTTAATAACTTGTTGATAGCTGTTTTGTTTTATCTCAAGATGTTAAGTTCCTGTGTCTTGAAAGCTGCCAAAGTCGCCTGCTGTATCTGTCAGCTGGCTTCCCCTCAGTGCCAGATTTGAGTCTGTGCATGAACCCATGAGTTTGCACCCCAACAAGGCCCATTTCCTTTGTTCTGCTCTTTGCCTTTCTTTCTTATTCACAAACCCAATTTAAGCAAGGAGTATAGTTTGCTAAAGATAAGAGACTCAGGAGAGAGTCATAGGAAATGTCTAGTCTTATCATATATATTAGGGTGAGCAGAATTCAGACTCAGATTTGTTTTTACGAGAAACCTGAGGGTCCAACCAGCTGGAGCCTGGTGAAAAATAGTGGCTCAGGTGGATAGACATACACTAAGAATTAATGAACATATGCTCAGCACTGGAATTTGTGATCAGTACCAGAACCAAGCTCACAAGGCCCTTTGCCCCAAAATCTACTCCTGGTTTCCCCCCAAGCATTCTTTTTCAGCAATCTAGGGGTGGTGGTGGAAGGGAATCCTTTTAGTTATTGCAACTGTTAGACAACTGGGGGGTCAGAAACCCTTGCTGATCTACTGCAAATCACCCACAGATCTACCAGTATATCCTGATATACCTTTTGCCCAGCCCTGCTATATAATAATAGCCAGTGTGGCATAGTGGTGAGAGTGTTGGACTGGGACGTGGGAGATCCAGGTTCTAGTCCCCGCTCAGCCATGAAACTCACTGGGTGACTTTGGGCCAGTCACTGACTCTCAGCCTAACCTACCTCACAGGGTTGTTGTGAGGATAAACTGGAGAGGAGGATGAGGATTATCTAAGACGCCTTGGGTTCCTTGAAGGAAAAAAAGGTGGGGTATAAATATAATGAATGAATGAATGAATGAATGAATAAATAAATAGATAGTGAAATCATGAGTGTGGATCCTTATGCAGCCAAAATGGCACCACCACCACACAGCACCTTTTTGCTCCTCTCGGCTTGCCTGGAAGGGGACACAGTTGAGACAGAGACACAGTGATGTGCCAAAGACAAAACAGTGGTGACCCTTATATGCGTGGCCCAAGAAAAAGGAAGTGGTGGACAGGGAGATGTTTTTCTCCCTCTCTCAACACATGAAGCTGAATGATGGGAGATTCAGGACAGACAGAAGACAAACTATGAACTTCACACAACTCATAGTTAAACATGGAATTTGCTTCCTGAAGATGTGCTGGTGGTCTCCAACTTAGATGGCTTTAAAAGAGGATTAGATAGATTCATGGAGGATAAGCCTATCAATGCCAACTACTCATGATGGCCATATATCACCTGTGGGATCAGAAACAGCATGACTCTCAATTCCAGTAGCTGGGGAACAACAGCAGAAGGAGGCTATCATCATGTTCTGCGCATGGGCTTCTCAGAGGCATCTGGTTGGCCATTGTGTGAAACAGGATGCTGGATGAGTTGGGCCTTTGGACTGATCCAGCAGGGCTCATTCTTATCTCAAAACTGCAACAGTAACAGCCCCAACAGAATAGTGAGTCTAGCTTCTCCCATGGATTGTCCCCTTTCCCTTGGCCTGGAGACAGAACCATTTAAAATGGGTCAGATTTCTTTTTATATTGAAGGATGAATAAAAGACTCTGGAGTAGGCAGCTGTGGCTCAAATTTGCCAATTGTGAAGGAGTCATTCCAAGTGAATGACTCAGCAGCTTGGAAGCTGTGGCTAGACTGGTGTTGTGTCCTCTTGTATCCATAAAAAAAATGACTGCCTTAGTGTGAAAAGGTGGGGTACACAGACAGATTTAAATAATAAGTAAATAATTAACTGGGGGTGGGTAAGATGAGCCAGAGCCTGACTCCCACACATCTCATAAATTCACTGTTGTTGTTTTTAATTAATTCAAAAGGTATTCTTTATTGGGGGTATTTTCTCCCCATCCGCACTGAATTCCTGCCTCTCAAATGGCACCTCTGCTTTGAAGGACATTTTTAAGCACATGGAAATATAGAAGCATTTAAAACTGTCTGTTATGCTCTTGGCACAGATGGTATGGAGCCAGCACATCAGCTGGTGTGAAAATACATGGAGGGGCAGAAGAAGATGTAAAAGCAAACATTTGTTTTGCATATATGGCTGAGTTGAATCTACATAACTCAGCCAGTGATAAAGCACTACAATATTGATCCTATACATGGGTGCAAAGAATAGAAAATTAAACTGCCTCATGGCAGCCAAAGTATGATAAGAAAACTCATATCTCTACAGATAGGGTATTGTAGCTTCTAACAGTAGCAGGTAGATAAAGAAGAAGAGCATGGAAGTAGGAACCATTCCCAGTGGGACTTCAGATGACATTGTAACAGATGACTCCAGATGACAATGTAAGAGGAGGAATGGAAAGAAATTATATTAACAAACTGTTGTCAATGGTTATAATAAGATTTGAACTGTTGAATAACCGAACCTGAAAGACCATCGTATTTTTCAAGATGATTTAGAAGGATCTTGCGATTGAGTGTGTCAAAAGCTGCAATTATGTCAAGAAGCATTACAAAGGATGGATTCCTAACATCAGATACAATAAGTGTGTTATTACAAATCCTGATGAGCGCAGTTTCAAAAACTGCTGTGAAAACGTTTGGAATAAATTATATCCCTAGGAAGTAATTCTCAACGTTCTTCCTGTTTGCTGCCATAGCTACTAGTGATTATAGATTCAAATCTGCTTACATCTTGCTCAAATATCTGTGGGACAGATTTTGGAATTTTAAAGA
The DNA here is from genome assembly GCA_021292165.1 of Shinisaurus crocodilurus. Classification (NCBI taxonomy): domain Eukaryota; kingdom Metazoa; phylum Chordata; class Lepidosauria; order Squamata; family Shinisauridae; genus Shinisaurus; species Shinisaurus crocodilurus. The sequence continues at coordinate 91,062,773 of CM037878.1, read as the reverse complement.
ATATATTCAATAGAAAGCTCAGTAAAGCTATTACATTGGATATACTATGACATTTCAGTAAATTATATCACTAAAGGAAGGTGAGTGATAAAAATTGGGGATTTTGATAAAACTGATTTTTCTGCTGTAACATTTGCTGGTTGCATATCATAAGGTGAATGCTAGTTACACATAATTGTAACTAGTTTCCTTTCCTTTACTCATGTTTTGCAGGATGAGGAAAAGAATGGATCTCTTTGGGACTCAAAAGAGAAGGGGCCCAGAATGACATTTTAACAGCCACAATCCTGTATTTAGAAGTAAGTCCCACTTAGTTCAGAGGAGCTGATTCCCAAGTTAGTGACCTGGTTCACATGATCGAAACAGCCCACCGTGGCTGCTGCATGCCAAGTGGCATTTGCATATTCGGTGCCCAGCCACGGCTTGTCATGTCATGTGAATCCAGGGACCATTGGTTAAACAACCCTAGCATAACCTAACAATAGACCATGGGTTATGCGAGGGTTGTTTAACCCTCACATAACCCATGGTTCCTGAGTTCACAAAACACAACAAGCTGTGGCCCGGCATTGAATATTCAAAATGGTCACCCGCATATGTTGGCACATGACACAGTCCATCCTGGCTTAAATAATCATGTGAACCAGCCCAAGAGTGTTTAGGATTGCAGTCTTCTTTATCTTAAGTAAAGGGCTGAATATTTAGGCATTTTTCTACTAACTATATTTTCGAGGCAGGATTTTACAAACTAGTGACCTAATCCTGTCTCCTGAAAAGCTGGCAATTAATGACTGGTTGGTGTGGCAACAAATGAAGACAAGAGGAAAAGCTGGAGTGCTATGCTTCATATGGGACTCAGCAGTTGGAGCAGGTGAAAATTTCACCAAACCCAAGGAAGAAAGAAGACTGAGTGAGTGCTGCTTTGGAAGCAGTTTAGTTCAAGCTAACGGGAAAACAAACCTAGGGAAGATGTGGCATGGTGGATTGGGCTGAAGGGTATATTTAGAAGGGATAAATGGAAGCTCTGAACAGAATGGAGTGTTGAGTCCCTGGGGAGTTCTAGCTTAGGGATGGTGCTGATTTTTATCCTTTGTATAGGAGACCCTCCTGTTACCAACTGATGTAAATGGATTTTTGCTTCCTATAAATCTGTGTTCTGGGGAGTGTCACAAGGATGGTCCTCTGACTGTCCCTTGTTTTGGCCTATACTTGTGGAGTGTATATTTCTCCTGGAGTTAAAGTCTCCTGCACTGGTTTTTATTTTTTTAATTTTCATGTGTTCGGGGCTGGGGTTAAGGTTTGGGCATCTGCCAATGGCCCACACCCCAGCAGCGACCCACTGACAAGAGCTCCCTGGATTTGCTCCTCCTCTTCACCATTGCAACCTGCTTGTTCACTTACCTCTCACTCTGGCCCAGTCAAGGGTGGTGGTGGTGGTGGTGGTGGTGGTGGTGAGGAGGAGCAGTAGATGTCACTGCCTACTTGCTTGCCAAGTTGCTAGCTCTCTCTGCCTGTCAATCCAGCAAGCGTTAGCAGTGATGAGAAAGAGGATGAGGAGTAAGAGCAGCTGGTGGCAATGGCGGTGAGGAGGTCGACTCACTGCAGGGGCCCACTGAGGGTGTCTTGCCCAAAGGCCTTCAAAAACACACCACATGTGTTAATGTTGTTCTTATCTGTGACATTTAGTTAATTTTGATTCAAGAGGGTGTTACATTCCAATCCAGGAGGCAGTACTGGGAAGGTCTCGGATAGCATTGTCTAATTGGCCTACTTCCGAACCTGAGGCAGATGCTTTCTCACTCCCAGGATGTCCCTCTGGATCCCGAAACCTGATGGAGGAAGGCTATCATTTGAAAAGACTGTGTCATTTTAATTTTCTAATCCATACCCTGTAAGGTCAGTAATGATCATATCTGTAATAGAAGCGGACAGCTTAAAGCAGGGGTGGGCAGAAGGCAGTTCAGGATCTACTGGTAGATCTCTGGGTGATCTGAAGTAGATTGGCAAAGGTTTCTGATTCCCAGCTGTTTAACAGTAGCTGCAACAAAATCCCCCCCCCCCACTACCCTGATCATACTGCTGAAACGAAGAAAGCTTGGAATATGCAGGAGTAGATTTTTGCATGGAAGGACTGTTTTCTAGTACTTGAAAATAATTCCTGGGCGTAGAATTCTTTAATTCCAAGTGTATGTCTTTTGCTCTGCTTGGCGGATCTCGGGCTTCTATTGAAAAAAACAAAGTAGATCCTGCAAGCCTGAAGTCTGTCCAGACCTGGCTTCAAGTGTCATATTCTGCAAGGTGCCCCCATCTTCAGGCTTTACCACCAGTTTTGCAAGCATGACAAAGAGCAGCCTCCTCTTACCGGGGCTGGTTTGTACTTAGTAGCACTCTGCAATGGTAGCTGCAGAGCAGCAGTGCGCACTTGCCCCCTTTGATCATTCACTTATACTTAAATGACCCCAGAGATCTTCATTGGAGTCACTACCACTTATATTCACAATGTCTGCTGGCCTGTCTGCCGAGGTGGTCACCTCTTGCAGCCTTTGTGCAGCAGTGGGTTTTCAATGAGCCCTAACAAGTACATGAGGATGCACAGCATGTGCATTCTGCCACTTACCTGGTCTGGAGGCAAAAAGTGAAACAGTTAAATAAAGGTGGATTTATTTCCACATGAAGCCTACCCTTGGGACTGCATGAGAGCTGTAGCCAACTCGCTCATGAGCAGCCAAGCAAGAGGGACACAGTACAGGGTCAGCAGGGATGTAGCAGGGGCTTCATCTCACAGTCAGTTCACTCCCCCTCCTCCCGCGTTTACAAACAAACCAGAAAATGGCCCTGGCTAAACATCTCTGAGATGACTTACAACTTTTCAGAAATACATAGTACTAAACGGGAAGATGTGAAAAGAGAACACTCTTCTCCTAAAGCTGACGTTTAGCAAAGGCAGGTTACAAATCCAGCCAACTGCTGTGGCAACTGAGGAAAGCAAAACTGAACCGACCCCAAAGCCATTGTGAATTGCCTGTACAGTATGTACAATATTACCCCTATTCAAGCGTTCTAGACTTGAACTGGGCAAATAGGTGAGAAGAAGGAGTGCTCTAGCCCCACCTGTCTGCCTCAACTCACGGAGGGCAGCCACTCGAGATCATAATGGAGGCAGCAAAATAAGCCTTCTTTGCTGCCCACACAGCCATGCAATAGTCAGGATTCTGTGCTCTAGTGCATGCTTCATCTTCTTCATTTTGAGTCTTGTGCCATTTTTACTCTAGCCAATGTCCAGCCTGTTTAGTTGACTGCAGCTCCCCAGTATACCAAGAAGCAGGGCGGGCTCTACAGTGCCGGAGAGGGCACTCAGGTGCAATCAAGTTGATGGCCCTCCACATCTCACTGTTCCACAATGAGACTAGGGCCTCAGCTGGATCACCAGATCTCTCCACTGGAAAATCCCCAAGAGCATTCAGAAATCCATTGGATTCCATCAGTCTCCTGGGGTGGACTATCTAAATGGGTCCCCCAACTGTGCAGGAGGGAAGTAATGCCATAAGTTCAAATCTCACCAGGAAATGGTCTGACCATGACAATGGGGTTATTTGAACCTCCCCCCCCCTTTTACACTACTCATCTCACAGCTCAGAGCAAAGACCAAATCAAGGGTATGCCCCGCTTCATGTGTTGGGCTAATGACAAACTGAGACACCCCCCATGGTTGTCATGGAGGCCATGAAGTCGCAAGCCGGAGCTCCAGAGACAGCTCAGCTCAGTATGGAAATTAGTCACCCAGAACCAGCATCCTGGGTTCCTCCAACACCACACTTGAGACCACCTCCGCCAGATCGGTCAGGGAGGCTCCTGGATAGCAGGGTGGTCAGTACACCAGCAGTATCTGCAATCTGTCTCTTTGGCCCAACACCAGGTGCAAACCCTCAAGGCCCACTCCAAGCTGGAGTGGTTTCCTGGTGAGAGAAATGGAAGTTCTGTGAAGCACAGTGACTCCCCGCCCCCCACCTACATCCAGCCTATGTTGGTGCTGCACTGAGTACCCAGGTGGGCAGAACTGAGTCAGGTCAGCCCCACCCAGCTCACCCACCCAAATCTCAGTAATACAGACCAGATCAGCCTTCTCATCCACAATTAAATCATGAATGAGTGGGATCTTACTGCAGACCGATATGACACTCAATAGCAGCACTGCGAGACAGGAGGGCTCTGTGGATGAGCTACCAAGTACATGGGAGCTGGGGGAGGGGGTGGAAGGGGAATGGTGTATAAACATCTGTAACCCCTTCTACTCTGATGCCCCGACCTCCTCCTCCTGCAATATCTCTTTCTGCCCCAAGGCACTGGAAAAGAGGTAACACCTCCATGGGTCTCAGAGCCAGAGTTTTCTAAGCACATCCTTACCACACCAAAACTTCCCCCACACTCTCAACACCCACTCACAACTCAAACATACCCTCAGACACGCAGAACCTCATACACTCCATTCATCCAGCCAATCCCATACAACCAACCCAGCACAATCTCAAATTATAGCTTGTGGTTATATAACCAGCCACTGGTCAAATATATGACATCAAGCTTGCCAGCCCACCAAGCAACATAGAGAACAACCAAAGCACATATCTCCAAGCCATTCAAACCTACTTCCACTGGTTCATGCTCACTCCATCTCTTACCTGGAGTGTTGCAAACATGTCTCTCCCCTGGCTCTCACCCAGAGGGAATCCCACTTCTAGCCACCACAGACTCTCTCCCTGGGCAGAAGCAGCAGCTTGTAAGGTGTGTGTGTGTGTGTGTGTGTGTGTAACGAGGGTTGCTACTGTTTTCCCTCCAGTCAGCAGTCTTCCTCAAAAAGTTATTCTGGAACATCTGCAATCCTCTGGAGCCAGTTTTCAGGGGCAAAAGGGGGTCCCTCTAGGCATTTTAAGTGTGAGAGAGGTCATTCACAGCATCTTAATGTCCTTCTGACTGGTACAATAACCAAGGCCCTATGACAGCCACCAAGGTCGGGGACATAGGTCATAAGGAGCACCCAAATTCTACTGCAGTTGACTTGTCTCCCCTGCCCCTCTCCTCTCCACAGAGGGGTGGCTGCAATAGTAGCAGAGGGTTTATTCCCTGATTAGAAAGAGACAGGGCATAGTTACCACTACATCTCAACGCCATAAAGAGCCCATAGTATAGCAGCAACAACATCCTGCGGCTCCTTCTGTGCTGGTTAAAGGGTGCTGTAGTGATATCACAACAAAATAGAGACTAGCAGGGATGGGCGAAGGAGAGAAAAGGGGGCAGAATGGAATGAAGAAATAGGCAGAGGGGAGGAAGGGGGAAGGGAAAACAGGCAGATTGATAGTGGGGTAGGCAAGTCACACATATGTGGATTAACATATGGATTAACTTGTATTATGCCAATTTTCATGCTCCAAAGGCAGAGGACAAGAGTGCCTGTCCTATTCAAGGAGCAGTTTCAGATATTTATCTTCCTTCCATTTTTAGCCCAATAACATGGTTCATATCAAACCACTGTAAAAACAGAAAACCTGGCACCGGCGTGGCACCCAGTGCCTTGGAAACTATGCTCAGGTCTAAATGACAGGTGGTTCCTGTTATCCTTAAGGAGGGAGTAGTGTGTGGCCACTCCTGAAGAAACCCACTCTGGACCCAATGGTATTTGACAACTACCACCCGGTCACCCCTTTCTTAGAGAAGGTACTTGAGAGGGTCGTGGTGGAGCAACTGCAGGTACTCTTGGAGGATACTGATTATCTAGCTCCATTCCAGTCTGGGTTTCAGCTTGGTTACTGGACCAAATCAGCCTTGGTTGCCCTGATGGATTGGGAGAGGGACAGAGGTTGATTTCAGAGAGCAACATTGGATGAACATTCCTCAGCCCCTTGGCAATTGAGCTATGGGGTTCCACAGGATACCATCTTGCCCCCAATGTTGTTCAACATCTATACGAAGCCCCTGGGAGTGGTGATTAGGGATTTGGAGCTAAGTGCCATCAGCATGTTGATGACATACAGCGCTATCTCCCTGATATCTGAATCAGCTGTGCAAATCCTGGATCTGAATCAGCTGTGCAAATCCTGGATCAGTGCCTAGACTCAGTGATGGGCTGGACGAGGGCCAACAAACTGAAGCTGAATCCTGGCAAGATGGAAGCCCTGTGGGTAAGTGGTTTCTGAGTCCACTCATTGCCTGTTCTGGATGGGGCTGCACTCCCTTTGAAAGATCAGGTTCGTAGTCTGGGGGTACTCCTAAATCCATCATTGTTGGTGGAGTGCCAAGTAGCCATGGCAGCTCAGAGTGTCTTTTATGAGCTTCAACTGATTCACCAGCTATGGCCTCTCCTGGACAGGGATCACTTGGCCACAGTGGTACAGGCACTAGTAACCTCAAGAGTGGATTACTGCAATGTGCTCTATGCAGGGCTGCCTTGAAGGCTGGTCCAGAAGCTGGAGCTAGTGCAGAACGCAGCAGCTCAGCTATTGTAAGAAGCTGCCCCCTTTCAGCATGCAACTCCTTTGCTAAGGGAACTTCACTGGCTGCCTATTCACTACTGGGCCAGGTTTAAGATTTTGCTATTAGTGTATAAAGCCCTAAACTACTTGGGACCAGGATACTTCAAAGAGTGCCTTCTCCCTTACCAATGTGCCCTGTCACTGAGGACATCAGACAGCATGCTCCTGGTAGTTTCGCATAGCCCGACTGGAGTCCACCCGGAGAAGAGCCTTCAGTGTGGTGGTTCCCTTTCTGTGGAACTCCCTGCCTCTGGAGGTCAGGCAGGCACCAACATTGTGTTGTTTTTGATGCCTGCTAAAAACATCTTTATTTCAAGAAGCCTTCCTTGATTAACCAGCCAGTTTTTATCGGTATTCTGTTGGTGTTTTTTTTTAAAAACTTTTAATATTGTTTTTTATTCTTTTTATCTTTTATTGTCCACCACCATTCCACTCCAGAATCTGTTTAGATGTGTAGCAGTATATAAATGTTGTAAACAAACAAACAAACAAATACAAGTTGAAGAACTGGTCTTATCCTTCAGACTCCCTCCTTGCTCTCCCCTTGCAGACAGTTTCAAATTTACCAATTGTATTTTCTTGTTGACCCACATGTAAGTGGAAATTACAAACACTTGAATTAATGAGAAACAAGCAAACTTTGCTTTCACTATGCTTATACATCTTCACAAAAACATTAAAAGTATGCTACAGAGACCTATCTCTCCATGCTGCCTTTTTCTAATCTAGTATTTTTAAACATCAGAAATCTATCCCAGAACATTATGCAGAATGTAGAAAAGGATATTAATTTATACTAACACACACACACACACACACACACACACACACTGCCACACATTCATGCCTCACACATCTCCAACTAACCTTTGCACTCAATTAATCCAAATGACCTTCTTTTGCCCTGTATATTGAATAATACCTGGAGGCCAGAAATAGTGGGACATTTAGTAGATCCTAACTGCTTCCCTAAAACCTGCATATCCTCACCTTTTAGCTTCTGTTCCACTTGGATTTTAAATTCCTTTTCTACATTATATTTTGCTCTGATATAGATTTTGCTTTTTAAAAAAGAGAGAGAGAGAGAGAGAGCTTCAGACTCATTTGTTTAATCTGGCATATTCTTAATTATACGAGCTATAAATTTTATTGTATTGTGAAGCCTTGAAATACATGGGATAAAAGGTACAATACAAGTGTAGTGTGATTGATTGATGGGGCTTTCTCATTCTCAGGAGTGATAGTAACAAGCGTGAGGGAGGATAGTATGTCTGTGCTGAAACCCCAGATGATCAAGCACTCAGAAATTATGTCACTCATCATTCAATCCTATTCCTTCCCAATCACGGCTTCATTTACTTATGTTATTCCCCCCTCCCACATTTTCACTAAAATCTGTGCTGCATCTCTCTAATGAAACCCATAGCCTGTGTACAGCAGCATATGCAAAGCGGGATAGTATATATGAAAAACCATTACTTATGCTAGCATTACTTCGGAGTAACATAATTTTTATTATCATCTGCCTAATTTCTAATAATTGCTGGGGGTGGTGGGGTTCTTAGCTATCTAAGGAATATGCATGTGTATGTCACTTGGGAGCCTGAGGGATGGGTGAATCAGCAAAACTTGAGCATGTTTAGCTTCTCTGAATCCCACCTTGAAGCTCATTCTGTCTTGCTCTGACTCCATATCAGATTGCGCCCTTTGTTATTTCTTTTTGCATGAGAATTCGTGCATATTTTTGTGTACATTTTTCCAAATGCATGCATCAGTTGTACATTTTTGGAATGTATGCATTCTTTTCCCCTTGAATAAAGTGTTTGTCTGCATTTGTCAAAAGCATGCAGTTTTTCAGATACATTTTTCAAATATACAATTTTTTCACACATTTTTTAAAAAATTTGCTCTGCAAATTGCATCACAAGCTTGGACTTGGATGGCACTATGCATACAGGTCTGCATTCGGTTCCGAGAGGTGTGAACTGGGCGGGCACATTCTGGTAAAAAATGAAGTGAAATTGATTTCTCATACATCTCTAATGCCTGATTCACACATATTTTACATCACTAGAGTTCTTTCTCATGATAACTCTACTGTTGCTGACAGAAGTTTGAATGTGTGGGCTGATTGCATTGCTGGGCTGACTGCACTGAAGACCATTCCAAGTGAGGTGAGGTGAAGCAACATTCAAGTTCTATTTGTAATGGCCCAGTCAAGTTATCACAGGATTCTGCAGTTATCAAGTGATGAATCCGCAGGCCTGTCTCTGAACCAGACCTTGAGCTCTCATTACAGAATACTTGACTATTTTTTTAGCTAAAGGTTAGAAATGCCTCCACTGAAAAATGCTGAGTTTTTAAGAAAAGGAATATGAAACCTTTATCTCTGTTGTTTGATCTGTGTTGGCTTTCTTACTAATAGCATCTCACTGTGCTATTTGCTTATTTATATCAGGAGGTAGTGGAATCTCACCGAGTCACCTAACATGGCAGGATATAAAAGAAGGAACACACTTGTGTGTGTGTGTGTGTATGTGGGGGGGGGGGGGAACGGACAGACCATAATTCAAATCCTTCTTATCTTTTATTTAAGTAGAGGCTAAATTGGTGCTTGATTAGAGTTTTCTTGTCCCATACACCAAAAGCATAAGAGTAGTCCTGCAGAATAAAGGCCAAAGGTCTATCTAGTCCAGCATCCTGTTTCCAAAAATTGCCAGCCAGATAATTCAAAGAAACCTACAACTATGATGGCACACAACCTACCTGTTCTTACAATCTTACTTTAGGCTGCAATCCCATACCCACTTACCTGGGAGTAAGCCTCACTGGAATCAATGGGGTTTACTTCTGAGTAGATATGTACAGGATTTCACTGTAAAGGCATAATCCTATGCCTGCTTAGGCAGAAAAAAGTCCTACAACTCTCAGCAATGCTGGAAGTTGTAGGACTTTTTTCTGTCTAAACAGGCAAAGGATTGTGCCCTAACTCGCTCAAAATTCTTGAACAGTGGTGCAGTGCAGCTAGATAATTTTGGACCCTGGACCAAATGGTCTTACAGGGGCCCCCTTTAGTTGTGTATTACTTTAGCTGTGAAGCACACAACATTTCTCTTCTCTTCCTGCTCCACCATTCCATGCTTTACAAAGGATGCTGCAGTGACCAGTGTAAGCCTTGGTGGCCCCAGCATGCCCATGCCAGCCCTAATGCTGACACCAGGACTGCCTGTTGCTGCCCCCATCACCTCCTGCTCTCTGGGTAGTCATTTAGGGCCCCCTGGGCTGCGGGGCCCTGGACTAAAGCCCCAAGGCACTGTTCCCCTTCTGCAACTAGCTTCACTGCTGTTCTTGAAATGCATTTCCTGGCTTTAATTGCAAAACTCCAATTGGTATTTTACCCTTTTCAAAATCATTTAGGAGTATAGAAGAAGAAATTTCAGGTGCTTGTATCCTATTCAATTCTGTTACTCTAGTCTAGTGGTATTTTATAGGCTGCCCCATTCTGAAGGCTCAGGGCGAATAGCAAGTAAAAGGCATAAGCATTTACTTAAACAAAATGAAATTCTGCAAAAGTCTCTGCCAGCTTAAGTCTGCCTCCCCAAAGCCAGCGTAAACAGATATATCTCACTAAGCTTCTAAAAGATGATGAGGCTCAGAATGGCAGGTCTAAAGGGCAGGGATGGGGACTTGGACTCCAGGACTCGACTCATGAGTCGGACTGAGTCCCCCCTCTGACTCGAGTCCCACTCGAGTCCCAATATTTTTAATGGGACTCGAGACTCGACTCGGGACTCGAGACCTGACTCGGGACTCGAGACCAAGGACTCTTCAACATCCCTGGGCTGTGCCAGAAGGAGTGGAGGGAAGTGCAATCACCGGCAAATATTTTATTTTTTAAAATCATTTTCCTAAAATGCAACCTTTCAGACATTTTGGATTTGGCTGCCTCTGCCTGCCTGTTTGGGGTTCCTTGCCTCCTCTGCCTGCCTGGTCTCTTCTTAGCCAGTTCCACAGTTTGAATTGTCCAAGACAAACGCCTCTGCCTGCCTGCTTTGGGGTTCCCTGCCTCCTCTGCTTGCCTGGTTATTTTGGGTTTGTCTGCCTGGTCTGTTCTTGACAAAATCAGTTGCAGAGTTTTGAAATAAAAAGGCACACTTGTGCCTAGAATTTATTTAAGCCACACATCTGAAGTAGCCTTATTTTGTTGGGGAAAACCCCCATTGATTTTAATAGGCACTTGTGGAGTCAGCTTTGGGAGTGACTCGGGATTCAGGACTCGTGAGTCACCATTTTGGACCAAGGACTCAGACTCGGACTCGAGACTCGGGTCCAAAGACTTGTGACTCGACTAGTGATTCGAGACCAAGGACTCTTCAACATCCCTGCTAAAGGGGAAGGAATTCTAGAACTGGGAGAAAAAGCTATGAAGAATGCCACTAGCCAGCCAGTGACATCAGAGTGGGAACCCTTCCTTGATGTCATAATGCAGAAGAGGAAGAGGAGGCCTCTGAAGAATATTGGGCCTAACCCAATATATAGGTCATTGCCATGACCTTAGAAAAGCAGGGCTTTCTTTGCTAAATCAATTACTAGAAATGATCTAGAATAGCAGGAGGAAGTTCAACTCATTCAACATAGTAAGGAATATACATATTATACACAGCCCTCAGGAGCTGCTGATGAGACTTAAGCCTGCACCAGGCAACAATGTTCCAGGAAGCCAAACCACACAGGCTCTGCACAGCTTGTGTAAAATGGCCCCTTCTTGGTTCGCTACAATTCTATCAAGCCACAGTGTGCCAAGTGGGGAGAGCAAGGACAAATAGTTCCATCTGTCTCTAGGAAACCAAGCTCCATACTACAGGGAAGGCAACAAACCCCAAGACTATTAGCTAATATGATCTGAAGAGACTATTCCCTCCCAAAGTAGATATTAATGCATAGAATTTTCTTTCTGTGACTGGATCCAGAATTTGAACGGTTTAGCTTTTTGGTCTAGGGATATGATTCTCATTCATGGTGCATGAGTTCTTGGGTTCAGATCCTGATCCTGAACAAGCACTGCCAAAAGAGTGGTAGACTGGCTGTTCCTTTATAATTTTGGGGGAAGACTATAGCTCAGTGGTCCTTTGAATGCAGAAGGTCTCAGGTTCAGTCCCTGGCATCTCCTGTTTTAATAGTTGGTGATGGGAAAGACCCTCTTCCTGAGAGCCTAAAGCAGGCGTGGCAAAGCTTTTTGGGCCCAGGGGCCAAATCCCAATTTGGGAAGGGACTTGGGTGCTGCATTCCAGCAGTGGGTGGGGCTAAAGGCACAGGGTGAGGCCAAGGACATCGGTAATTCTTTCCAATTTGGACATTTTCCCACCAAGCATATAAAATATAGCTCAATTCTATGCAAATCTTCTCATGAGTAAGCCCAGTGCATCAGCTCTCATGTCTGCAAAAGCACAACTCAGTTCTCAGCAGGGTATTTAAGGGTAATTTGCCTTTAAATACCCTCCAGTCACTGGTTGGAAATAAGAGCAGAAGAGGCTTGTGGCTGGATGAGGAACTCCGGGAGTCTGCATCTGGCCCATGGGCTGGAGGTTCCCCATCCCTGCCTAGAGAGTCACTGCCAGTCAGAATAAACAGCACTGGGCAGATAGACAACTCGTGGTCTGTCAAGGCATAGGGCAATTTCATATGCTCATAGGTGCAATGAGAAACCTCACAGTTTGAGACTTGGACTTTAGCTATCTAGGACTGTGCGGGCTGACCCCAGAACTAGTGGTGGATCCAAGCCGGGTCGGCGACTCCGAGTCGATTTTCGGGGTTGGCGCCAACCCCACTCTATTTTCTGAGTGGCGCGCTGCGAAGCTCGATGGGGCTGCTCCAGCCCGTTCGTTGCTTCCGAGACGCGACGGGAGCCTGCGCAGGCACAGAACGTGCTACAGGGGTCCAGCATGCCTGCGCAGGGTTCCGTCGCGTCATTTCCGGTCCCGGAAGTGACGCGACGGGATGGATCGGGCCGCGCGGGCGGCTCACTGCGGAGTGGGCGAGCCGCCCCGAAGAAAAGGTAAGGCCTCGCCAGGCATGAGGGGGGGCAATTTCGGCCTCGTTCTGCCCCGGCGAGGCTCGATTATACAACTCTACCCAGAACCCTCTTCAGAAGAGAGATCCAACTTCAACTTTTCTGACTTGCAGGCAGTAGTGGAGCTAAGGCTGGAGCTTGGGGCCAAAGTCCAGGGCCCCAGGTTCCAGAGGGAGGGGCAAATAACCACCCAGAGAGCGGGGTGATGATGGCACAGCAGAAGCAAATATTGGGGCCCAGCTCCAGTGCTGCAGTGACCCTTATAGTTTGTACCCAGAATCTGATCAGGAGTCTGGAAGGGTTTGGGCCTATTCAAGCTGTTGAATGTCAGAATCAGCGTGAGCTTATCTCTGTCAGCGTCCTCAAAGGAAAGCAGATGGGAGGCAACTTGTGAAGATGGGACTTGTAGTAGCTGAGACTTTAGAAGAAACCCTGTTAGATGTCCCTTCCTCCCCCCCCATTGCTGTTTAGCTAACGGATTTTTACTGTAGTCTTTGGAATGTACTGGGAGGCTGTTTGGGAGCACCTGGGAGATAAGGGTGAGCTGCAGAGCTGGGAAGCAAGGTCAGGCGTTAATTGGGATGAAGTCATGAGAAAGTGTCTACAGCTGAGAAAGGGCGGGGGCCCCTCCTTCGACAGTTAGGAAGACAGGATTGGTGAACGCTGGGCGGGAAACTGGACCCTGGTGACAATAAAGGAGCTAGGGAAAAAGGCTTCAGGGTTCTTCCATTGGGGCGTGGATGCTGGGAAGTTCCATCTGGGCAGGTATGCCACTCTGACAGGGTAGCTAGGAAAAGCTAGGCCTGGTTTGACTTGCTTTGTTCCTGCAGACTCTTGGGGTTTGTTTTTATGTTCTTTTAGAGTCCCTTTTTATTCCCATTCCCTTTTCCTCACAACAACTACCTCACCCCTTTTCCCCTTTACCTTCTTTTAGCCCTTTCTTATAAGGGATTATTTTACTTATATTGGACACTTGGAGACCCTACACTGACTAATTTGTTATTTTTACTTTTTAATAAAGTCTCCAACTTAATCTTGGCGTGTGTTCCTTTTTGAAAGGTTGGGGCTGCTATACCAGTTTGGTGTATGGGACCTTGGGAGGTGTGTGCCAGTCCAGGGAACCTTGGGACTGTGGCCTGCCCTGCAGGGTTGGTGTAAGGGCAGCCTCCTTCACATGGTGGCTTAGCGGTTGGATTTTGCAGCCCACCTGAGGAACATTTGTTTGTCAAACCAGGCAAAGGTTTGTTATTTTCCAGATAGGGAAAAGTTGTTAGGGCAGAAATGGAATCTGCTCTGTTGGATCAGGACCGACCCCTGCTGGGAGCAGAGGCGGCAGACGATCTGCCGGTGTTGGACCGGGAGGACATTTTACCAGTTGAGGCTCCTCGAGTCGCCCCTCCTATTGAAGTGACTGTCGATTGGGAAGGCGCGGAGGGCGAAGAGAGAAGGGTGTCGATCCCATCTCGCTTGGCAGACTGGATGGTGGAACCTAGGGGCCGAGAGGAGATCCCCAGGTCTCGGAGGTGGAGCACGGGCAGTGGCAGTGACCAGGGAGAGGAGGAGGGAGCGACAGCGGTTCTCCTCCGGCGGACCCGGAGGATCCCGAATCTGTCTCGTCCCAGATCTACTTCCAAGGAGAGAGAGAGACGAAACGACCTGTCTCGCCCCAGGCCTACATCCAGAGAAAGAGAATTACAAAAGCAAGTTGACCTTCTGCAGAACCAGTTGGCAAAACACACTGGAGCTGTTCGTCCTGAGAAGCCAAACTTCAAGGACCTGCCTCGTTTCCATGAGGGGCAGGATCCGCTGGAATATTTGGGCTTGTTTGAAATTGCCTGCGAAGATGAGCGTATTCCCCGTGGCAGCTGGATGTCGGCCCTTCGATCATGAGCCTCAGGCTGTCTGGCTCAACTGTTGTACAGCGTCCCGCGAGAGGATACGCATAATTATGGACAGTTTAAAGAACTGGTCAGACAAACTTTTTGCCTTTCGGCCGAGAGGTGTCGGCAACGTTTCAGAGAGATTAAAGCTGAGCCCGGGGAAGGTTTTGTCTCCACGGCAACGAGGCTGCGGAGGTCCCTGGATTTATGGCTGGAGACGGCTCAAGCTGTCTCCTTTCGAGATTTGCGAGAGCTGGTGGCCTTAGAACAGTTTTATGCCGTTCTCCCCGAAGGAAGGGCAGCGCTGGTGAGTGACCAGCGGCCCAACGATCTCCGGCAAGCGGCGCTGCTTGCGGACCAGATGGGAGTTTATCGGAAGGGGGGAAGCAGCAATCGAACCCCCTCAGCCAAGCCGGCGGGAGGCGGCGGGAAGAGTGAAACATCCAATCCAACTGGAGGAGGAATCGGGCCCAAAGCTACCTCAACCCCGACGACGACCGGATGCTTCTATTGTAAATCGGAAAGGGCATCTGCGTCGAGACTGCCCCAAATTAAAGGCCAAGTTGCAAAAAGAAACAGCTGCTAAAGTAGGTGCTGTGAGACCGGTGCCTCTCGATGACTCCCCTGGAGAAGCCTCAGATTGGAGTGAGGTCAGCGAGGGAGAGGGAGAAGATCCAGCCCCACGTATCCCGGGAAATGGAGTGGCGGCCCGGCATTCACCGTCATGGAAGAGAAAAGAGCCGGCGATGGCTTTGGTTCAACCGGGACAAGTCAAGTGGAGCCAGCTACAATTCTGTGAGTCTCTTAAAATTAATGGGCAATGGGGACAGGGTTGGAGAGACAGTGGGGCTGCCCTTTCCGCTATTGACCGGAGTCTGGTGAAGCCAGAACAGATGCTAGAGGGACAATTTTTTACCATCACTCCTTATAACTCTCCCTCCATTGCCATGCCTTTGGCTAGAATACCGTTAGAATACAAAAATTGGAAAGGAGAATTGGACTTGTTAGTACATGAAACTGAATTTACTACGTTTCTTATTGGAAATGATCTGGCTTTCTTGGCTAGTCAAGCCCCTGTTTTAGCGGTGACTCGGAGTCAGACAATTAAGAAGAAGCAGGTCTCCCCAGACCCCGCATTCCCTGCCCCGATAGTAGAATCTTGCCCCCCGGCTGAGGGAGAGGCGACAGCTACGGACAGACGGGCAGGGGAGGGGGATGGAGACCCAGCAGAGCCAGAGTCAGCTAAACAGCAGGGAAAAGATTTATTGCCGGCAGACGAAGAGGATGTGGACCAGAAAGATTTTGTGTTTCCCCTTCAGCCTGGGCCCGAAGAGCTGGATGGGCCTTTGGATCTGTTAGAAGAATGTCAACAGAAAGGAGGGATAGAGGAAATACCCTGGCCTTTAACTTTGCCCCTACAGCAACGCCAAGGATTGCAGCAATTAATTACAGATTTTGCTCCTTTGTTTTCCAGCATTCCAGGGAGAACGACGTTAGTACAACATGCCATTCCGACAGGGGAACATGCCCCCGTGCGCTCCTATCCCTATTGAGCTACCGGCCGACATGCAGAAATTATTGAACAGGAATTACAGTCTATGTTAGATCTGGGTGTTATTAGACCGTCCCAGAGCATGTGGTCTTCTCCTATTGTACTGGTGAACAAGAAGCAGTCCCAAGAAGTGAGATTTTGTATAGATTTTAGAAAAATTAATGAATTGACACATCTAGACCCCTACCCCATGCCCAGAGCAGACCATCTGATAGAACAATTGGGAACAGCCAAGTACATTACCACTTTAGACTTGACTAAGGGATACTGGCAGGTGCCTCTGGCGGAAGAGGATGCCCCCAAAACTGCTTTTGTTACCCATAAAGGGCTATTCAAATTCACCGTCTTGCCGTTTGGGCTCCAATCGGCGCCATTAACCTTCATGCGTTTAATGGATAAATTGTTGAATGGGCTGGGGGCCTTTGCCTGTGCTTATTTAGATGATTTAGCCATTTTTTCGCAGACTTGGGAAGAGCATCTGGATCATCTTCGGCAAGTGTTTGAGCGGCTTACAGAAGCTGGGTTAACAGTGAAAGCTCAGAAATGTCAATTTGGCTTGGGGGGAGGTGGTGTACCTTGGCCATAGGGTGGGGAGTGGAAATATTAAGCCTCTAGAAGCAAAGTTGGAAGCCATCCGAGATTGGCCTGTGCCCCAAACTAAGAGACAAGTTCAATCTTTTCTGGGGCTAGCTGGCTACTATCGGAGATTTGTACCCCATTACAGTACTATCGCTGCGCCTTTGACGGACTTGTGTCAGAAAAGAAAACCAGTGCGAGTAATTTGGACAGAAAGGTGCCAGCAGGCCTTTGACCTTCTTAAAGACAAATTAACGGCAGCACCTATCCTGAGAGCCCCTGACTTTTCTTCTCCTTTTGTGTTACAAACAGATGCATCGGCAACTGGGGTTGGGGCGGTGCTGTTACAAGAGGGACCAGATCGGCAACTGCTGCCAGTGGCCTATTTGAGTAAAAAGTTGATCCCTCGAGAAAGAAATTTGTCCACCATTGAAAAAGAATGTTTAGCCATTGTGTGGGCTTTGGGGAAATTACGGCCTTACCTTTGGGGGAGGTCGTTTCAATTACAGACAGATCACTCTCCTTTGTGTTGGCTAAACAAAATGAAAAATTCGAATGGGAAACTGTTACGGTGGAGTCTGGCCTTACAAGATTATACATTTTCCGTAGTTCATATTAAGGGGAGGGAGAATGTATTGGCTGATAGCTTGTCTCGGATTCACACTGAAGAATAAGTAGAAGATGAGGTCTGGCAGGAATTCCCTCCCAGTCTCATCTCCTTAAAAGGGGGGATGTGAAGATGGGACTTGTAGTAGCTGAGACTTTAGAAGAAACCCTGTTAGATGTCCCTTCCTCCCCCCCCCATTGCTGTTTAGCTAACGGATTTTTACTGTAGTCTTTGGAATGTACTGGGAGGCTGTTTGGGAGCACCTGGGAGATAAGGGTGAGCTGCAGAGCTGGGAAGCAAGGTCAGGCGTTAATTGGGATGAAGTCATGAGAAAGTGTCTACAGCTGAGAAAGGGCGGGGGCCCCTCCTTCGACAGTTAGGAAGACAGGATTGGTGAACGCTGGGCGGGAAACTGGACCCTGGTGACAATAAAGGAGCTAGGGAAAAAGGCTTCAGGGTTCTTCCATTGGGGCGTGGATGCTGGGAAGTTCCATCTGGGCAGGTATGCCACTCTGACAGGGTAGCTAGGAAAAGCTAGGCCTGGTTTGACTTGCTTTGTTCCTGCAGACTCTTGGGGTTTGTTTTTATGTTCTTTTAGAGTCCCTTTTTATTCCCATTCCCTTTTCCTCACAACAACTACCTCACCCCTTTTCCCCTTTACCTTCTTTTAGCCCTTTCTTATAAGGGATTATTTTACTTATATTGGACACTTGGAGACCCTACACTGACTAATTTGTTATTTTTACTTTTTAATAAAGTCTCCAACTTAATCTTGGCGTGTGTTCCTTTTTGAAAGGTTGGGGCTGCTACACCAGTTTGGTGTATGGGACCTTGGGAGGTGTGTGCCAGTCCAGGGAACCTTGGGACTGTGGCCTGCCCTGCAGGGTTGGTGTAAGGGCAGCCTCCTTCACACAACTTACTCCAGTCCAGCTGCTAGCTTCAGCCTTGGCAGGGAAGGAAGCTGGCAGCCTCTCTGAGAACCTAGCAGAAGAGGGAGTAGATTTTGGAGCTGTTACTTAGCTTGAAGCATCTCCCCTGTGTTAGAGTATGCAGTGAAAAGATGTCAACTCTGCAAGGAGGGTTTTTTAAGTTGACTGCCCCATAAAGGGTTAAGATAGACTGTTATAGCCTAGGTAAAGGGCAAAGGCAGAAACCAAGCTTCTCTGAGAAGTCAGGGGGTAGGCTTCAGTGGAGCAAACCACTTGATTGAATCAGGGGAAGGAATGCTGGACATTGCCTAGCAACAAGTTATAAATTCCATTCTACCGCTCACTGGCAGTTAGGATGTTCTACAGTTAACTGACTTAACTGATGCTTGGTTGGTTTTAAGCAAAGGAGACCTGTTCTGTGGTTTTCCTTACCTCACAGTATGAGTAACGTATAAGAAACTGCACTTACAAAGTCTGTAACCATCAAGCTTAAAGTACCTAAGAAATCTTATGTTACTGTTATTTACTTTAAAAGAATCTACAGGCAGTCCCCGAGTTAAGAACGTCCAACTTACAGACAACCCATACTTAAGAACGTACTTCTGGGATCCCCGGCGCTATGTCATTTACGTAGAGTACATAGTGTAGTATACTACGCAATTTGCGTAATTTACGCAAATTGCGTAAATGCCGATTTTAACAGATAAAACGCTATGCTGTTCCGACTTACATACAAATTCGACTTAAAGACATTCTTAAGAACGGATCTCATTCGTAACCTGGGGACTACCTGTACTTAGAAACAAGTCCTGTGTGCACATGGGTTTGTTGGGTGAAGTCTGCTGCTGCTATTGTGCTCTGCCATCACCCTGAAGTGCAGAAGGGACACCCCTATTTGGGCAGGGGTTGGGCTACAATCCCTTGTCAGTTAGTTGTTTAGGAGGAGGGCTTTCGCTGCCACACCTTCCCTTTTAAGCTGGTGCCCAGGCTGGTAGACTTTGCTAGGAAAATGGTCATCTTTATTGCCTGAAATCCTCTCTGTTTAGACTTACTACCCTCTGAGCCTCTTGAGGCACTCTTCACATGGATTCTCCATCCAATTTGGACTCTTGTCTCTTGAACTTTGTATTGTTAAGAACCTGCCACGAAAAGTACTGCTATATTTTTCATAGAATGTAAATTCTTAGTTGCCAGATGTCTTGGACTGATCCTGACTCTTGGAATTTCTATGCCTGGGCTCATGTAGCATGGAGATATCAAGATGGATGCCATGGTTGTCAAAGTCTCTGCATTTATGGGATTCCCCTGGATTAACTCTTGAACCTGTTTTGACTCTGGGATGTGATAGGCCTTGACCCATGTAACCCAGGTCCCAGTGAAGATCTCAAGGCAAACCTTTGCATGTGTGGATTTGTTCAGGTCTAAAAGGGGGTCCCCATAAGATCATTAAGTCTAGGGTCTACAATTACCTAGCTGAACCACTGATTGCAGGAAGTATGAGGCTTCTAGTTTGGCCTGGTATGAATGCTAGGATCCTGATTTCTGGTCAACAATGCAGTATATCTTTGTCTGCTGGAATCCCAGCCTTGCCCCCAGCTGGGCAGGATTACACCCACCCAAGGCCAGGCCTTGACACAATCCAAACTGTTCTGGGTGAACCAGGCCTTAGTTTTTCTTTTGTAATCACTCTAGTAATTTTAAGAATGACCACATGTTTGCATGTGTCATTTCCTCCAAACATGCAACATGCCTCTCTTTCTCCTCCATTTATCATCTTGAGTGCTATGCGCTTATTTGCTGTTAAGTGTGCTCTTAGCACCTTTTAAAATATGGAGGAGTCAGAATAAAGCTTCATGTGTCCAGGAACAGCTGTATACCTAGCCAGATCAAACATCTGATTTAGAAGAAAGAACAATCTATATAGTTCCATAGATACATTCATAGACTATTTTTAATTCTGTATTTTCTTGCATAATCTTGAAAAGAGACCAAAATAACTGACTGGAAAAACAGAAAGCAAAAATCAGCCAGTAAACTTGTGTACTGTGAGAGGAAAATCAGCATTTCATTACTTATTTAGTTATTCATTTATTTAAATATCTTTAACCAGAAAAATTCATTAAGATGCAATATCTCATGTACAATGACGGCCTGGGGACGGGAGATGGATTAAAAAATGTAAATACTATTGGGTCTAATATGTGTACCATTAACACAAATAATAAATTAATATAAAACTTTCTGATAGAACAAACTTGGCTTTAACTCTTTAAATAAATATATAGTTAAAACAGCTAACATGGGAATGGGTGGTACACTCTTAGAGCTGATAGATGCAGTAAACAAGTATGTCTCAAAAGAGACTAAATGTCAGCAAAATAATTGCCTAGCAGTACTTTATATCAATTAATTCATTTGTGTTTAATTAAAAGGAATCATAACAATTGGCTGCTTTATAAAAGCCCCTTAGCTCTGTAGCAGTTGTTTTTTTCCCCATCCCCCCCCGCGCTTTCCATTTTTAGAATTTGTCTTGAATTGGCAATTGTTAGCCATTCTTGAATAATTCAACCAACCTCTGATTTCCAAGCTGGAAAAACAAAACCCAAACCCTTTATAATACTAATACCTTTAATGGGGATATAATATTAACTAGCAAATGGGTACACTTACGGAGAAGACATATGTAATATTTTAAGTGCAGTGGAAGTGGTTTAAACACACTCCTGCTACATTGTTCTCAGGTCAGCGTGTGTGTGTTCGAAACATTTCCATCATACTTCCAAAGTTATGTCTCTCTTCATCCTTGCAGATGTGTCTGTACATTCAAACACACATTTCTAGATCACTGATTTGCTCTTTACTATTTTATTTATTTTGGTTTCCTTGTTCCTTCCCTTGTATATTAAGAATATAAGGAGAGCCCTGCTTGAGCAGACCAAGGATGTATCTCAACCTTCCTAAACCTGGTGCCCTCCAGAAGTATTATGGGAATTATGGGAATTACAGTCCAACACATCTGAAGGGCACCAGGCACCAGGTTGGGAGAGGCTGGTCTGTCTAGTCCAGGGGTGGTCATTCTTTTTCTCAGGGCTACATTCCTGAGGGCTGCATGTCAGCAGTGGGTAGAGCCTAAGACAGTGGTGGGCAGGGCCAGAGCCAAAAGTGGATGAGTCACATCTTTTCTCTTTCTGCCCCCATTTTCTCTCTCTTCTTCTTCCTCCTCCTTCCCACCCAGCAGGCCACCAGGGAAGGGGCAGATCGCTCTTGCTAGAGGACTGAACAGGGCCGGATTAAGAGCATTATGGGCCTGGTGCTGAGGATTTTGGTGGGCCTTTTTATGGAAATAAATAAAATGAAGACGCAATTTTATATTAAAACAAATTAAATATTTTAATTACCATTAAAGTGCCAAAACAGAAACATATTGAAAATATTTCTTTTTTTGTAAACAATAAGCTTGTTAACTCAATAAAACCGTTCATCACATATCGTTGATGATAAGTACCTCCACGTTTTTTAACCTCTAGGGCAGTCTTCCCCAACCGGGGCCCTTCCAAATGTTTGGGGGCCCAGCTCCCATCTTCCCCAGCCACTGGCCATGCTGCCTGAGGCAAATGAGAATTGTAGTCCAAAATATCCAAGAGGGATATTTGGTGAACTCTGTTCTCTGGGGTTTTTCAAAATAAAACTTAAAATGCCACACAATTCCCCATGAAAGCGCACGTGCACACACACACACACACACACACACACACACACAGTATTAGCCAAGCACACACACACACACACACACACACACACACACACAGAACTCTGTTCTCTGGGGTTTTTCAAAATAAAACTTAAAATGCCACACAATTCCCCATGAAAGCGCACGTGCACACACACACACACACACAGTATTAGCCAAGCAGGTGACATTTTGCAGGCGGCAGGAGGAGCAACACCCCCAAAAGGCAGACACATTCACATAAATAGAACATTCACAACAACCATTTTTAAATAAACATAAACCATCTTCCCCAGCCACTGGCCATGCTGCCTGAGGCAAATGAGAACTGTAGTCCAAAATATCCAAGAGGGATATTTGGTGAACTCTGTTCTCTGGGGTTTTTCAAAATAAAACTTAAAATGCCACACAATTCCCCATGAAAGCGCACGTGCACACACACACACACACACACACACACAGTATTAGCCAAGCAGGTGACATTTTGCAGGCGGCAGGAGGATCAACACCCCCAAAAGGCAGACACACACACCCACAAACACACAGCCCTCTCTTACGTTCAGTTTGGCTCACAAAAGAGGGAAAGCCCTTTTACAGAAAAAAAGGAGAAGGAGAACTTGCAGATCAAAAGAACCTTACCTGTGCAGAGGAGGGCCTCTGCACAGGTAAGGTAACTTTTGCAGAGGTAACTTTTGCAGAGGTAAGGTAACTCTGCAGAGGTAACTTTTGAACCTTACCTGTGCAGAGGAGGGCCATCAGGACCAGCGGCAGGTAAAGACCATCCCAGAGGTTTGTCCCATAGCAAGCAGAAGTCATGGTGGAGATTTTGGAGGCGGGTGGGCAGAGAGGGGTCGCTTGACGGAGCAAAAACTCAAAAACTCCTGCAGCTCATCAGTAAGGGTCTTCCCAATTTCCCCAAATTATTTATTTAAAAAAAAAAAAAGCAGCCACAACAAAAAGCCAGGAAGCTTTGCTTGACCAAGAATAATTGTGTTGTTCTTGTTGCTTTGTTTTTGTTTTTTTTGTTAAACTAGCATTTGAACAATTGAGCTGTGAATCAGAAAGATCTTTTGCTCGAGGCTGGAGAGAGAGGTCCCTTCTAAATCTGAATATTACAGACCCTAGCAAGCCCCCCATGTGCTAGAAGTTCTCACAAAGAAATGTAGTAACAGTGATTGAAATGCAAAGATACTGAAATGCTAATTTGAGAACAACAGTTCTTGCTAGGTCTTGCCTCAAGCCTGTAATGCAGATGTGCTTAGAACACCTTTCTAATCTTGAAAAAATCATTAATTATGCTGAATGATAACGATCAGAGCTAACTCTGAAGGGGGGGAAAAATCGCTGCGTGTCCCTATAATTGCGGGCCTATTGTCTGTTAAGGGCCTGGAGCTGCCGCTCCAACAGCCCCTAGCTTAATCCGGCCCTGGGACTGAACTGATCACACGCAGAGGGCTTCTGAAATTAGGCTAGGGCCACATGAAATGAGGCTGAGGGCAGCAGGTTGTCCACCCCTCATCTAGTCTAGTGTTTGATTTTCAATAGTAGCCAGTCAAATGCCTCAGGAAAGCAGGACATGGAGGCAAGAGCCCTCTCCTATAATTTGTTCCCAGTGGTGCAGCTTTGGGTTGAGGTCCAAGGCCCTGCAGCCCAGCCCCCCCCCAATGACCACCCAGAGAGGGGCAAGTGATGGAGGCATGGCAAACAGCCATGGCATCAGCACCTGGGCACACCGAAGCCCAATAGGCGTGATCTTCTTCTTCTTCTTCTTCTTCTTCTTCTTCTTCTTCTTCTTCTTCTTCTTCTTCTTCTTCTTCTTCTTCTTCTTCTTCATCAAATTATAGTCAGGGGGCAGTCGGCCGGGCACGCACATGGATACAGATACTCATTTCATTATTTTTACTTTAAATATATATTATCCTTTTCTACAACAAAATGGTGCTTATTCCCAAGTCAAGATGCAATCCTATGCATGTTTAGACAGAAAAAAGTCCTACAACTCCCAGCATTCTAGGCAGGCTGGGGAATGCTGGGAGTTATAGGACTTTTTTCTGTCTAAACGTGCATAGGATTGCACCTAAATGCATTTAGCAGCAGGGCAGCAGAAGCTGTGCAAATCATGGAATGGCGGGTGGTGGTAAGATAAATGTTAGTTGTATGCTTCACAACTGAAATAATATACATGGCCAACTAAGGGGCGGGGCCTGTAAGATCAGGGTCTAAAATTACCTAGTTGCACCACTATTTGCCCCCAGCATCTAGTCCTCAAAGCATACTGTCTCTGAATATGGCTAGTAGCTACTGACAGACCTATCATAGTCTTTCCATGATATCCTGGTATCTCTACCATTTTCAAACACCAAGTGGCTAAAGACAGACAATTGGTCCATCTAACCCAGCTCTCTAGGGCATCAGGCAGAGATCTTACCCAGCCCCTGTTACCTGAGATTTTCTGGCCAGATATGAGAGGGATTGAACCTGAGGCCTTCAACATGCAAAGCATCTGCTCTCCCATTGTTGTCTTCTAAAATGTAATTAACTGGTTCTACAAATTCAACATTTTATTTTAGAATTTAAATCGTGGCAATTAACATTATTTAAACAAACACAGGGAGGAAAGAAACGCTTTACAAGCAGAAGTTGCTGAAGGTCGTATAGACTAGTAGGCTGACTCAGCTTTTCCATGTTGGACTTCAAAGTAATAGTGTAAATCTACTAGTGGCCTGTTTCAGAGTTCCATTTGGGCTTTGACACACATATGCAGAAGCTTTATGTGCATGTCCCTTTCATTTCAGTAGCGCACACAGGAAGGTACACACAGAATGGCTTCCTACATTGAAATGGCTATGGCAGCCCCTTTGGATACGGAAGTAATGCTAGAGCTCCTTTGCCTGTAAAACATTATTAAATCATGTTTTGCAAGACATTACAAATTTGTGGAACTATGTTAAGGAGATACTTCTAGCCGAATTGTAACTGGGGATAAATGCAGGGATTTGGCCAGATCCAGATTAGTGTTTAAGGAACTATTCATTGCCTTCACTTTTCCTTCTGGTGCCATTCTTAGATTCCCAGCTGCCTCTATAGTTGAACAACCTACAGCTCATAGTAATGGAATGTGGTAGCTTTTCACCTAAATCTTAGGAGGTGAAACGTGAAAGCCATTGATCAGAAGAGCTGGAAGTGATTGACTTCATGTCCTTGATCCTCTTTCAACTTTCACACAATTCTAGATTCTAGTTTACCACTTTTGTTCTTTAACAGTGCAGTCCTAAACATGTTTACTTGGAGGTAAGGCCTTGCGATTTCAGTGGGACTTAATCACATGCAAGTATGTTTATGATTGCAGCCTAAGGGCCAAACAAACATTACTTTAAATATATGTCTAGCAGCCATGTCTTTTATTTTTTTTTAGTCTAGAGTAGGTGCAGGGGCCCTGATTCTTAAAAGCCCCCCTACCCCCATGCTAGGTTCTCAATCTGGAATGAGCCTCCTGCACCCACCCTAGAGCAAGAATGAACAATATCTTCATCTTGTCTGGCTTGAGTCTCAGTTCATTGGCCCTCATCCAGTCGATGACCCTGCCCAAGCACTGGTTCAGAACATCAACTGCTTCACCTGTATTAGATGAAAAGGAGAGGAAGAGCTGGGTGTTGTCTACATATTGTTGTCCACATAGAAGATGTTCAATTTACAATCAATTGGATTAGAGATATATTCTTTCTTTCTTTTAACTTTGATTCAAAGCCCAGTCGAGGAGTATTGTAAGATACCTTTCTTTAAATATATATTTCTCCTTTAAACTGATTCCTGTTAGTGGGGAAAGCAGTAGAAGAGATCCTACAACTGTATTATCATCATCATCATCATCATCATCATCATCATCATCATCCCACCTTTTTCCCAATACTGGGACTCAAGGCGGCTTCACAACATTAAAATTTGTACAATTAAAACTTTATATAATAATTTGTTTCAAATACAGTTGTTAATTCTGTTTTGTTCTGTTCTGATTGACTGATTGATTAAAGCAAGTCTGTGCCAAGGCTCAGGGTGGCTATCTGCTCTGTAATAGTAGATCTGCTTTATGATAATAAATGAGCCTAATAATCCAGGATTATTTTTTATAGAATTTATCTGATGGATTCCACGAGACTGCTAAATTTCATCGACCCCTTATGGGTTACTGGCAACTGTAGCAAGATAATATAGGATTGGATTGGATAGGGTCCATCTCTAATGAAACACCTGCAGAAGCTGGTCAAAGGAAGTGCTATGGGGCAGTGCAATGTATCCTCCATATTTTTCTGACAAATTCTACTTGCATGTTTATGTAAATGATTCCACAGTAGGATTGAATGAATATACCATGTGGACAGATACACTTTAAAAAGAATAGCAAGAAACAAAATAAGAGGTGGACACCCCCCCATTAACACACACACACACACACATATATATATATATATATATTATGGACTCCGCCATGATTAATATTTTTCATCAGTGCAACTTAGCCTGACAATATCATGATCAGTACACAGGCAAAATGAAACTTGATGCTGCTATATATGGAGGTTGTGTTGGGTCATTCCTGTTTTCTATTTCCTTCTAGATTTATTTTGTACAGAGCTTTGTGGTTCATTCCTTTATGTTGTTAGCTTGAGCATTTCCATAAAGACGTTTCAGAGCAAATAGCTCAGTATTAACTATACTTTCCCCCGCTATTTACATTTTGATAGTTGAATGTTTTCATAAACATGGATATTCTGGTTAACTATTGCACCTTCATCACAGCTAAGCACAGGACTTCTACTAGCAGGAAGGCTGCCTCCTCCCTCCCTCCTTCCCTTCCCCCCTTTTGTCTTCAGCACATTTGGCTCTGTCACACTAGTTTACATGAAATGCTATTTCCTGAGCACTGACCTTTTCGACACTTATGTAGACTCAGCATCTTAATTGCTGTTGGTGTGAATCATCTAAAGCTGGTGCATAATTTTTCCAGACATTTATAGGAAATCTACTCTAGACATTTGCTCTGAGTAACAAAAATACAGAAATCTATAAATCCCATAAAATTTACCACTTCTTTATTTTAGACATAGTTACATTTTTAACAACACTTTTTTTTTCCTTGGGGCCTTTCATTTTGATGGTAATTCTTATGAAAAACGGTCATGAGAAAACAACACCACACAAAGCCTTATGTGGGAGGCCTAATCAGCTTTTATAAACTCCATACCTCTGCTGCTAGTCTGGCTCACCAAATGTTACACTGGAAGATGCTCTCTGCATGGGATGAACTCAATCCCAACGTTATATTTCCTGCACACAGACATTTTGGAAACTGATTTCATGTAGGTTCCTCATCTTAAATGCTGTTAGTGTGAATCATCCAAATACTGGTTCATAATCTTTGCAATATATTTATAGCAGATGATTGCTCTACAGTGTTCTAAATTCCCTGCTTATGATGCAATGGCAAAAGTCATTAAACATTAGCAGTAATAGTATTTTCACTGTAATAAAGTGTTAATTACTTCCACATGTTAATAGAGTTGGGGGAGGGGAGGAGGGAGAGACTTTTGCTATTGTTACAGTGCCTAAAATAATTTCCATGTGATAATTTTCCAGGATATCAAAAACTGAATAATTATGCACTAATTAAGAAAGTAGAGCCTACTCTGGAGTTAAGACTGCATTAATTTTAATGTTTTTACAGTCCTTTAATTGGGGAAAGGGCTGTAAATTGAGAGCTGACGCACTCTCCTACCATAAGCAGGCCTGCCTTTGCAATCTGCCTCCTATATACCGCAACCCAAGGTCAACACAAGTTTGCAAAATCCCTCTGCTCTTCATACGAAATGTATTGGTGGTGAAGCGTGCATCTATCACTCTGACAAGCATTTAACTCTCCAAGAGCACATGCTCTCACTTCTTAAATTATTAATTGCATTAAATACATTTTCATATCGCAGACTGTTTGCTACAAACTGTTCCCTGGTAGGGAGATGCAGTCCCCCCACAGTATGATACGGCTCGCCTTCTGTTCTTCAGCGCTGAAGTGCTAGGTACAGGGAGATGGTGCTTCAAGGGCTTGCGAATGAAATAAGTCGCAGAGCTGAGACAAATCGCCAGAAGTCACCTTAGAAAGTATAGGGAGAAACTACCACCCTGCATTTTCTGTCCTGTTGTTTTTCATCTGTACTGCTCTATTATTAGATAGACAGAGTCATTGTTGGTTTGATTTGGTTTGGTTTGGTTTGGTTCCTTTAGACTTACCAGTCTGTGCAGTCCCCCAGAATAATGCTGTCTCTTCCACCATTATTGCCAGCGGAAGCATCATCCTCATTTACTTCATTAGTGTCAGTGGCTCATTCCATTTGAAAATGTGTTCCAACCAAATGGCAAGACCTAGTAAATGGGTTATATATTATCTCTCCCTCTCTCGATCCTGCATTTGAATATATTACAAGAATAGTATATATTACATGGAATTATGACCAATGCCTAAAACAGCCCCCGTTTGGCTGTTTGTATTCAAAACTTAATTCCACGTGGCAAATAGCCATTTGTTTGATTAAAGGTGCTTCCAGATGAGGTTTTTATTGTGCAATCACCCTGCCTCATTCACAGAAGTTTATGGAGGCTCCAGACAGTGTCATCTTCCACTTGAAACCCTCCTGTGTTTTCCCGCTGCATCTTCCATCTTTTTTCATTCCACAAAGAGAGAGAGAAAGAAAGAAAGTTAATGGGGAAAAGACGGAATAGCCGCACAATGCCTCCTGAGTGGTAGTGCTAGGAATTGTCCATCCAGAAGCATTCTTATACCTTGCCCTTCAGCAGGTTCCCAGGGCAGCTTACAAAACACTAACATCACAATAAAACAAATTAAAACAAAAACTTTAAAATGAGAACATTAAAGCACCGCAGTGTGAAAGAACAGCAGTATAAAGCAGTCAGCAGAATTATAACAAACACCAAGCAGCATAAAAGCAAAGTACTGAGGATTAAAATCCCTGTGAAATATATTTTAAAAAGTCAAGGTGCAAGGCTAACCTCCCTGGAGTGAGCATTCAACAGCCAAGGTGTAATTCTTACATTCAGTGCGAGGGCTTTTCTACACGAGGAATTTATTGTGCACTCATGATCCCTCAGTCACAGAAGTTTGTGGGGCCTTTTCACGACGTTGTCAACCTCCAGGGCCTCTCCCGTGCTTTCCTGCTGTTTTTGTGGCTTTTTTTTTAGAGCGAGGCAAGTCAGCTATTAAATTTTAAACCGGAACAAAGGCCTCGAGTACAGCCGAAAATCCGCTATACTGCACCTATACCACTGTGCCACCTTCTGCTTGTTTAATAGAATATATAGAAAGGCAGAGAAAGGAAAACCCCGGGGAAAAAGCCATGTGTAACTGAGGCAGTCTTACTCCCGCAAAGAAAATGGAAGGAGCAGCCTCAGAAAAGCAGCGGGGTAAGCGCCTCATGTACAGAAGCCCTGAAGGTCTGAAGGGAGATTTTAAGCATGTCCAACTGAACATAGATTTCATAGATCATAGAGTTGGAAGGGGCCTACAAGGCTATCGAGTCCAACCCCCTGCTCAATGCAGGAAACTAGAGGAGGGGTCTCCCATCCAAGAAATAACCAGGCCTGACCCTGCTTAGCTTTCCACACTCAGACAAGCTGAGCCAGCGTGAGCCACAGGCCTGTACATACCTAGAAGCATCCCCACAACTGGGAACCCTGATAACATGGGGTTCCTGAGAGGCTTATAAGTGAGTGCATGAAGGCTGAGAGTGGATGGGGTGGTGTGGTGCGCAGGAAGACTTTGGGGCAGGGCTGGCATGCACAGCCCCATGCCCTCTACACAGTTTGTACCCTCATGTGTTCAGCTGAATGGCTGCATAGGGCTAATACAGAATTCATAATGCAGAACTGAATAGAGGTTTATTAGAAATTTGAATGATCAGACACAAAATATTTACAGTGCCTCTGCTACATAAAGAATGATGTACACATCAATATAAAAAAAAATCTACAAACATTACTTTTATTCTCTTATTATATTTTACATTAATATCTTTAGCTACTTTGTATGGAGAAATAGTCACATCTCTGCAACTCCTATTCCTTCTGGATTTTATGGGAATCGGGCATGAAGCAAGCCAGCTCCCATTGCTTTTAGTTTTCTATTATCAGTATCTGCTTACAACTTTCCACTCCCAACTGAGCTTGCTTTAATATCCCATTGGTGGCTTGGGCAGACTCTAGTTCCGAATAACTAAGCCTTTTTAAAATCCCCTTGAAATTTCAGTTTTCATGCATCACTGGATACCTGTATTATAATGGCATTACTGTAGTTCAGATTAACTTGCTGAATCAAGTCAAAGATCCACTCATAAGTATCTTTATAGTATAGGTCACCAACAGTCTCTTCAATAACTTCTCCACAAGAAAGACAGATATTATACCATGCATTTAAAAATGTTTCAGAGAATTATAAGCTTCAAGGCTGCTTATAAGCTGAATTTGTATGCAGTAATGCACTGTGGCATTTTGTATGGACAAGAAATGTTCAGTGGTAAGAATATGGGAACCAACATTTTAATGGTAGTTTCATGGATTACAAATATTGACCCATGCAAAGCTCTTTTTTTAAAAAAAAATATCTTTGTGGTGTGTAAGGTTACATATACGATTTATAGATTACACAATAAACAGCTCCACCTTGCAGATGTTACCTAGATCATTTGTTTTCATGGCCCCTTCCCATCAATTGGCTTGGGCCTCAGTCTCCTCCTCTTTCAGAAGCCCTGCAAAGGCCCTATTAATGCTATTGGCACCCACACTTCCTGTCATCGGATCACTCATCACAGGAGCGTGCAGAAGATTGCAGGATGGTTGGAATGATGCCAGTGGTTATCGTGGAAAAGGTAGGGGACCATTAATGAAATCCACAAGCCCCTCCAGGGTGGGCACTCAGCATAGGGTTGCTGATTCCATCCCCCTCCAGCACCACCGCTGATGGGCCCCCCCATAGTGCCACTACCTATGGACCTAAGGTGGTGTTGGTGCTGCTGCTGCCCAGCCACCACCAAATGGGCTGCTCCCCCTGGTGACCTTACTTGGTGGTGCCAGTGTACTTCTTACTGTAGCAGAGCAGCTACTCGACTCCAATCAGCACTGGGTGACTGCCACATTTATTTTCCCATAATACAAAAGGTAAAGGGGGCTGAGACACTTGTGGCCCCCTTTAATCCATGTATTGAATCATCTGGAGGTACCAATTGTATGGGAGATGAACTTCTGGTAGTTTCCTACTATTGCAGGATTATGGCTGCTAAAAAGAGAACAGCTGCAATCAGACAACACTGTAAGAATACAGAACCCATTTGGAAGTGAAAGTTCATACGTTGGAGCCTTCACCTCCCAGAAAAAAACCAGCAGTCTCCAGTGGGTAATCATGTTGGACCCACCAAATATATGAATTGGGCCAATATGTTCAGAAAGTGGACTAGTAGCAGGTTCACTTGAGGTAAGTATTTTCAGCTTTACAAATCATAGCACAGCAACAGCTCTGATGGTTTTCACATTAATTGACCATGTGGTTAAAACCATCACAACATGAATTTTACCTATTTGGTTTTGTGGTGAACATTTCTATGGGATGTGTTTGTATGTGGTCAAGTTTGAGGTTCTGGAAAGTATTTCCCCAAGAGTAGCGACTGTATAGCAAAGGTGATAATCAGAGAGTATGATAGGAAAGACCTGGCTGCATGTAGTAATCTAAATTCAACGTTTATATCCAGCAGACAAACTGACAGATGGTGCTACCCTCAATCAAGCTGGAATGCATGAAGAAGTGATAAGTGGGGACTCTATATGCAATTGTGTGCTTCCTCATCCTCCCATGGAAGGTCTGTTCCTCCTATCCTGAACTCACTGCCCGGTAAAACCAAATGGTGGTAAAGGAGACGGCAGCCTCTCATTCCAAGAAACTGTCCTGTAACTCCAATAAAAGAAGGAGAGGGAGAGATCCCTCAGACTCATCCAGCTGTCCCTGTCCCTCTACTTCCTCCTCTACCTCTTCCCCATACTTCCAGTTGAATTCCTGGCTTCACAAGAGGAAACCTAGCTGCAGCCACACCTGGTTCCACTGCCATCATCACTCACAGGCAGGCAGGAGCCCCTCAGCCTGCCTAGCAAACCTGACAGCCCACAGATGCTGCTCTAACAGACAAGCATGAGCTTTAGGATGGAGGTGGAAAACATACATGCCTCAGGCTATTGATACAGCTCCCCCCAGAATAGGCCAGAGCACCACTGGTATGGTTGATGTTGGGGGAAGAAGCAACCTAGAGGCCAATTTGGACCACAAGACTGAGTCCAGGTCTCAATCAGAGAGGGAGGATGGAAAACTCTCAGAGGGCAATATTGTTTCCCTCACAAAGCATGTGTTGTTCAATTTCAAGATTGTCCACATTACACTCAATAAGTTCATTAAGACTCTGCAGCAGCAACACACTTGAAAATGCCATTCAGGGCCCATGGAAGGTCTTCCCATGAAGCACTGCCTCTGACCCCATGGTATCAGAGCCAGTGTGGCGTAGTGGTGAGAGTGTTGGACTGGGACTCAGGAGATCCAGTTCTAGTCCCCACTCAGCCATGAAGCTCACTGGGTGACTTTGGGCCAGTTACTGACTCTCAGCCTAACCTACCTCACAGGGTTGTTGTGAGGATAAAATGGAGAGGAGCAGGAGGATTATGTAAGCTGCCTTGGGTTCCTTGTAGGAAGAAAGGCGGGATATAAATATGATGATGATGATGATGATGATGATGATGATGATGATATCACTCCCATAATTTTTCAGTGACATTCAGTACAATGAGTGGAGAGATCTGGTCAGGCCAAGTATCGCTCACAGTTTTCCCAAGAAGCTGTACATACCACCTATGGATGTGATACATTCCCCCAATGTCCCCTCTATGGATGACGCTATAACACCACTGACCTCAAAATCACTTGCTGTACATCATCACAGCAGCACCTAGTTAAACTATGGAACTCTCTCCCACAGGATGTGGTGATGGCCACCAACTTGGATGACTTTAAAAGGGGATTAGACAAGTTTATGGAGGATAAGGCTCTCAGTGGCCACTAGTCATGATGGCCATATGCTGCCTTCAGTACTGGAGGCAGTATGCTAGGCAACATGAACAGGAGGATGTTATTGCACTCATGTTCTACTTGTGGGTTTCCCACAGGCAGCTGGTTGGCCACTGGGTGAACAGAATGCTGGACAAGTCAGGCCTTTGGCCCAGCATGCTCTTCTTATGTCATATGCTAATGAGAAAATAGATGGATTCCTATCAGTGTACCAGAATCTGAGGGCAGAAGCCATCAAGCCATCAATTGTGGGTCAATTGGCCCACAGCCTGCTATACACGTTCCTGCCTCTCCCTCTGATAGCTAGGACAGTGCACAAGGTCTGGACACAATTTCTAATGGTGGTTCCCATCTGGCTCAAACACACCTGGTTCATGGAATTTGGCCTTTTCCATCCATGGAAGATCCCACAATGCCCATATCTCCTAACACAGGGCCCAATTCGCCACCCAGACCCCAAATGGCTACAACTGTGCATCTGGAGATTGAACAGGGACAGCTCTTAGATGGAAGGTTTTCAGTTGGGGTTGTTCAGACTACTTTGATATTCTGCCAGTCTTCCACAAGCAAGATTTATGAAATTACATGAATGATTTTTCAGAGATAGTGAAATTGTTCTCTCAACATCTTCTCACTGTATTTCAGATTCAGATATCCTCACCTTCCTCCAAGATGTCTTGAACCAGGGACTAGCACTTAACACCCTCATGAGATGAGTGGTGTCCTTAGGGAGCATTCTAGAAGACGGGTGACATTCCCCCTTGCCTGTCATCCCCACTTCAAATGTTTCCAGTGAGGAGTCACAATCATCTTTTCCTCCAAGGTTCCAAAGCTGCAACTTTCCACTAGTTTTTCAGGCCTTCACAGATGACCTTTCAAACCTATTTGATCCATCCCTCTCTGATTGCTTACATGGAAGGTGGTTTTCTTTGTGGTGTTAACCTTGACCGGGGGGGGGGGGGCGCGGAGAAATGAAGTTTGCATTTTCCATGCTGATTGGAAATTTTCTGCCTGGACCCAAGTTTCATTGCTAGGGAAAACTCAGTCTTCCATTGGTCTCAGGAAATAGTACTCCCTGTTTTTTGTCCCAATCCCTCCCATTCCGGAGAAAAGAAATGGCACAAGCTCCACATACATCATGCACTCCAGATATACCGTACCTCAAACGTATCCAGGAGTCTAGGCATTCAGATTCCCTGTTTATTTCAGATGAAGTGGGTGCAGAAGGGGGAAAAAAAATCTCCAAAACAACAATCAGTAGACTTATCACTCCAAGTCCTGCCTGCTGCCTCCTGGCATCACAGCCCACAAATGACAAATTTCCTTAGTATTGTTAACTAGTGCCCCATGTGTGAACACGACTCTCAGTTACAAACTCTATTCCTACAGGCCCCTTCCTGAAATGGTCCGACCTTTGTGCCCACTAATCTGATCTCAGATAGCAATGGGGGTAATGTCAGTAGTAGCAGCGCTACCTCTGAACTATATAGCAAATGGTGTCTTGCAGTCTGTCCTACCTCACAGGGTTGGAAGTGCAGATTCCCATTTGTCACAATATTATAAATAAATATTTACAATTAGCATGCAGGCTGCCTTATGGTAGCTACCAACTTAGATGGCTTTAAATGGGGATTAGGCAAATTAATGGAGGATAAGGCTATCAATAGCTGCTAGTCATGACGGCGTCGGCTATATATACTCCCTCCAGGATCAGAGGCAGCATGCCTCTGAATGCGACTTGCTGGGGAAGAATACCAGAAGAGGGCTATTGCCCTCTGATTGTGGGCTTCCCATTGGCATCTGGTTGGCCACTGTGGGGAACCGGACGCTGGGCTAGATAGGCCTTTCATCTGATGCAGCAGGGCTCCTCTTACATTCTTGTCTTTACTTCATTTATCCTTGAAAGAAACAGGGAGATGAGTCATTATTATTGTTACCATTTTAAAAACTGAGAGCTCTGGTTCGGACTTTTCTTTCCAGATGCGGCCAGTGTTGAACCCAGGCATTCCCGGGTCAAGTTCCAACACTCTATCCAATAGATTACGCAGCAGCTAAAGGATGCTAATAGATAAAAATATATTTGTCCTGCTTAAAAACAAAACTGTGCCTTATCTATGCATCAATCAGTGTACCTGCTGTTAAGGGGCTGGGCGGGGTGTGGGGGAGGAGGAGACAATATAAAGTTAACAAAGACAAATTGCATATAGGCTTGCATAGAAATTTGTCATCCAACCTTCGCCCCCCCTTCCCGTGCTCCAGTTTCTCTATTGGCATTGCATTAATTAGAAATTTAGGTAAATGACATAAGTGCCCTAATTTTTTATTTCTGCCAGGAGAACAATTAGGCCATTAGAAGTAACAAATGGCCTGGATGCATGTTGCCTGTTGAAAATTTCAAGCTGCATTATTTCTGACAAGAAAAAACAAAACAAATCAGTTGTTTTGGCCAATTTCTACCATAAGTGATGTCAGCTTTAGCAGATGCAGCATACCGCTGGCTTTTTTTTTTTTTTTCTGTTGTCATGCCTCATTAAAGTATGCTGACTCTTGTGGATTCACATTTTCTTTAGGTAAATAGTTATTTACATGAACTGTGACATTTTTCTTTGGTGACAATTTCTAATTGTTCAGGCAACCAAGGGTGATGTATTAACCAGTCTGAATAAAGCCTCACCTGCAAAACAAATTACTTTAAATTAACTATCCTTTTCACAAGGAAGGCAAAATTTCAAAATGGACAAATTAGGCCTTTCTTAACCACATATGGTAAGTGTTTTAAGCATTTCCCCACTGGTACTTGCTCCAGAGAACAGTGCTTCATGATGGAGTGGAAGACTTTTTGCTCATTTGGGGGTCTTTTCAATGCCAGCGTTTGCGAGTATTGTACTGAAAGAGGCAAAGTCTCTGGCTAGTCGCTGAGCTCATTATTCAGTAGTTCCAGACTGGCTGCCTTTCATTTAACTCCTTCACCACAATCAATCGCAAATGAAAAGTTCTAGGAAAATCGTGCCAGATTCATTGTGAACCCCATCGCTCGCTCCCTGGGTTAGATCCCTCATTTCAACCCAGAGTACATTATATTCAATCTGACTCCAGCCCCAATATGGTTCTATTGAAAACAGCTGCACCAATGTATGGTGATGCATGATGGTGCATGTGTGTGGCTGTTCCACATGTGTGTGGCTGTTCCATGATGGCAGGAAAAAAGGGAGGGGCAGCACCAAAAAGAGATGAGCAAAAGAAGAGGTGAAGCCTCACAGTGATGCTGGGATATATATATATATATATATATAAACTTTAATCAGATATATCAAATGCCCAACACATTTTTGATAAACCTTCCACAGGGGCAAAAATATGACTGGTTGGAGTAATTCAGATGGGCATCATGTTCCAATATTAGCACGTTCTTGTGGGATGCCATCTGCCACAGAAACCCTATATATGTGCATAAAGAGATCATGACTGTTACTTTCCTTAGGTTATGAATATTGGGGTGGCATGATTTGCTGACGGTATCCCAATTATTTTAGACAGTGAAGTCTAAATCAGGCTGAAGTCTCATAATTCTAGCAGAATGGTTGGAAGATGAGATTTAATGCTGATTAATGGAAATCAATATAAATTGGGGAAATCCTATTATACAGTGTTGGATCCTGGGATAGCTGCTTCTTTTCAAGAAAGAAATATTAGAGCACTGTGTGTGCTTCCTTGACTATGTCAGCCAAGTGTGCTACATCCACCACCAAAAGCCTTGCAAAATGCTAGGAATTAATAGGAGAGGGGTGGAAATACACACACACACACACACACACACACCAGTCAATCTATACCTTTTGCCATTTTATCTTTTGTGCATAAGGTTGGGGGGAAATGTAGCGATGTAGCGATGCGTTTTTCATCTCTTTTTTTCATTTTCTCTTTTCATGTATTCTGTTCTTTATT
This sequence comes from Shinisaurus crocodilurus, assembly GCA_021292165.1. Taxonomy (NCBI): domain Eukaryota; kingdom Metazoa; phylum Chordata; class Lepidosauria; order Squamata; family Shinisauridae; genus Shinisaurus; species Shinisaurus crocodilurus. The sequence continues at coordinate 91,025,793 of CM037878.1, read as the reverse complement.
GCTTTCCCTTGTCTTTTTTTGTCAACTGTAGCATTCCTTTACCCGCACACTTAATGCCAACATGTTAGTACATTAGAACAAATTAGACAATGTAGCATAATTGGAATATTCCTTTGGAATGACTTGTGCTTCAACAGACTCAGATGTGGTGCAGCTATTCTAAAAGCATCAAATTAGATTAGACTTTCTTTTCTTTCTTTTTTTTTTTGCTTTGTTTGTAAGGGAACAATTTAATTAGCACTTCTTTGGTGCTAATATTTACAGTACAAGACTAATGCAAATAGGGTGATCAGTAAAATGGGTGTAGCTTTTAACACATGCTCTTACTTTATGTTTAATTACGTTGATTAGTTTTAAAACCCCAGTTTGGCATCACCTTGCCTGTCTTAATGTGTTGTGCTTGAAGCCATGTGGAGAACTGACCTCAATATAATAGTGGCAAATCTCATTTGGTTACCTTTAGCTAATTAAAATATACACAGTACCATTGTGCCATTATTCATATTCTCTGTTTTCATCCCCTCCTCCCCGTATTATGCTGTAAACCAAACTTTATTGTAAGGGTGATGCCTGTCACTGCCTGGTGTGTCTCATGCAATTCCTATAATTAGGAGAGGTGTTTATTTCATTGCTCAGTTATAATAATGACTGCTCTGATAATCAGTGTAAAATATTGTGACTGTTTAAGTCCTTACTTGGTGCTAACTTTATTATGCTACCACCGTAATATGTATATGGCAGGGGATAGGGGAGGGAGGGAGGGAGAGAGAGAGAGAGAGAGAGAACCTATGGTACACTCTCATTTACACAGTTGGCCTGAGGCTGTCGAATATGTGGATAATCAGAACATGGAATAAAGAGAGCGTTGTTTACATACACCTACACTGCCACTCAACTATAGGGTGAGGAAGACAGAAAGTGAATTTGGATAACTGAAATTTGTATAATGGCAGTGCTTTTCAAACTTCTGATAGCTGAAGCACATTTTTACACCCCAAAAGGTTGATTCAATAGAGTTGTACTAGATTTCTTGCCCCTTTATTTAGAACTGGGGCTTGTGGCCCAGAATAAGCTTGAGCGTGCCTGTTGAGTTGCCCTGCAATCCATATTAGTTGTGGATTGGGGCAAGTGGGGGAGTGGGGGGAGGTTTGGTCAGGCATGGCATGTGCAGTAAGGTAATGGTTAGCCAGGGTTGAGCAGGAATTAGGTTGGTAGTGGTGGGGCATCTCTCAAAGAAGTGAACTAGATGAAATTATCAGGGACTCACAATGCTGCTGAGGATAGTGGGCATAACCCGGTAATGGCAAGCTATTGCCCCACAAAGCTAGGTCCATTGACACCATCAAAATGGAGAAAAGGCCATTAGAGTGACATACTATGGGCATTAGTGTTGCCACATCATAATTTCAAATTCGAAGGATGTTTTCTGGAGCTGTGGAATCGGGATAAACAGAATCTTACTATGTGTTATGGGACTGCAATGTTGTAGAACAAGGAGAGGTCATTTTAAAATATGGGATATCTGCTGCAACAACTCCTCTTGAAGAGAGGCAATCAACTTCTTTGGGATAATTATTTCCCAAATTTATCTCTTCTGCACACTCACCATTTTCTAACTTGTACAGTACCTGTCAGCCACAACTGATGGGTACAAGTTTCAGTGACGCCTGGCCTCAGGATGATGGTGATGCACTATTACTGGTGGTCACCTTTCTTTATAACTAGCCTCAGGTTTACTGGACTATCATTCACCCCTTCATACTGGATCCAGAATATTTTACCTGCGACCTGTCTTCCTTCCTTCCCCCTGTCCTTCCGACACCAGGCCCTACTGCTGCCTTCACTCTGGTGCACATGAGCACTAGAAGAACACACCTTAAGGTGATTCCAGGAAGAAAAGGACTCTTCTAAATGCTGCTGTCTCCTGTAAAGGTCTGAATTAGGCAGCTGCCTAGGGCTGAAATACTCCTGTGTTGACACTTGCCCAGTTGCAAGTGACAGCAAAGAACACCTCCTCTCCATCTTCTCAGTGGCAGCCTTTTAAATATTTGAAGATTGTTATCAAGTTCTCCCTTAATCTTCTTTTCTCTAGGCTAAACAGCCTCATGACTGTAATCTTTTTGGGTCCTTTTTCTAAGCCCTTTATCATGTTTGCCCTTCTCTGACTCCTCTCTAATTTATCTGCATGTTGAAGTATGATGATCATGGGACCTAGTGTTCTGCTGGCAATCTGACCAGTGCAGAGAACAGTTGTGTTGCGATTTCCCTCATCTTGGATAGCAGGATTCTGTGAATTGCAATACATTTATCTCTCTTGAATTTCTCACTTTACTTGTATTTAAGATTATCATCCACTATAGATTGGAATCCACAGATTGATCTTAATATTGCTAAAGTGTAACCAGTTATTTTATTTTGTATTTGTATGCCTGAATTATAACAGAAATGTGACAGTTCACAATGTTATTAAATTGAATTTTATTAATTCTAGTACATCTTAGAGCTGAGCTGAAAATCCTGTGAGGAAGATGTTCACCTTCAAAACTAGGAGGTGGATGGAAAGGAGTGTCATGAAACTGGGGGCTGATTTTAGGAGGGCCCTGGAGAAAATTCTCAAAAACGTTGTGCCCGTACCTCTAGTTTTCTCCCTCCCCTTTTTAAAATTCCATTTTGCTGCCACCTATGATAGTGGAGTGCCTTGCAGTGCCATTTTCTTTCCCAAGAACAGTGGTGCAGCTTGGTAGTTTTCGACCCTGGACTTAATGGTCTTGGGGGGGGGGGGCTTTAGATGGCCATGTGTATTACTTCAGTTGTTATGCACACAAGTAATATTCCTCTTCTCCCCCCATCTCTGCCATTCCATGGTTTAACACTGCTTCTATATTCCTGATATGCTAGAACAAACAAACAAACATTAAAAAAAATCTGTTCATCCTGATTTAAAAAATAATAATACCCTGAACGTGTGCAGTTTTGCACTTAAATGGCACCATCGTGACTGCAGGAATAAAATGGAATTCGTTTCTGCTACTAAGCACATTTGCCTGGGAATAAGCACCATTTTATTGAGGAAGAGGAAAATATATTTTCAAAGTATAATGAATAAAAAGAGCATCAGTAACCATGTAGAACCCTAGCAGGCCCCTGACTATAAAGTGTTTTTAAACATAGTAAGAAAGGAGGTTGCAATAACTGGCGTTAGCCCCGGCATGCCCATGCTGGCCAGGTGCTGATGCTGTACCTGTTTGCTACTGTCTCCATCACCTGACACACTTTATTATTTATTTATTTACAGCATTTTTTAAATCCCACTTTTCAGCCAAAACAGGCTTCCAGAGTGGTTTACAAAGATTAATATTAGACAGTCCCTGCCCTCAGGCTTACAATCTAAAAGACATGACACAAAAGGAAAAGGGATTGGGAGGGAGGAGGAAGAAAGCAAAACATAGGCACTAGTTCTTAGTTACAAGGTTCTTAAAGATGGTGTTTTTCTCCCCCCCCCCTTTTTTCCCCTGGCAGGGAAGGGCAATACAGCTCACTGCAGCTGTTCCTTCTTTGGATGATGTATGGGGTCAGGCTGGTCTCCCCCTTGATGTGATGTTAATCCTGGGAGGCATGCGATGCAGTCTCCCGGTGGCCCTTGGTTCTCTGGCCCTTGGTTCTCATGACTTTGGGTGGTCATGTGGGAGCCTGAAGTTGCGGGGCCCTGAACCTGTGCCTCAAGGTCCAGGCCTAGCTGCACCACTGCCCAAGAATACCTCTTGCACTGATGCTACATCATGACATAGAGTCATTCCAAGAGGATGTCTGCATGGGTGGCCAGTGTAGAAGCATGGCATAGAGTCAAGTGGAGGGGCATTATGGGGAGATAAAATGGCGGTGTGAGGAGCTCTGCTGCAGTTGCTGCCAGATGCAGCAGAAAAACTAAGTTAAAACTGGGGCGGGTGAGAGAAAAAGGGGCAAGGCCCTGACATTTCTGAGAATTTTCTCCAAGTTCTCTGAAAAAATTGATGAAATCCCCCTCCAGCCACCCATTTTCACCAGCCACGAATGAAAGGGGACCTCTCATGACCCAGCAGTCAGGCGGCATGCATACAGAAGGTAAGAGTAGCATTCCATAGCAAAACTGCTAGCAACACATTTTTACTGGTGTGAGGGGAACAAACTTTGGGAAAGATCCATATCTCAGTGGAGGAGCCTGTGCTTTGCAGCAGAAACTTCCATGCTCAGTCTTCTGCCTGATCTTTGGGGATTCCCCCTCCCCTCCACGCCAAAGCTCACCCCATTCAGCAAAGCCACCTGGCCTTCTGTGTAGCATTTTCAGGGGGTGGAGGGGCAGCTGTGGGGAGGGGCGGGTACAGAGGTCTGTTTCTGTCAGCCCAGTTGCATGTGCTGGAATCTGGATCCAACCCAATAACCTTAGAACTGCCTTGCTGGATAATACTAAGGGCCCAGCTAGTCCAGTGGTTCTTAACGTTTTTGGTGTCACCCCTCCCTTGTGAAAAATCTTATGACCCACGCCTCCCATGTGTTAACGGCCCAAAATTTAGGCTTAGGCAGGACGAGTTTGCATTTTTTTTTAGTTTATGCTCTGTCTCTGGACTAAAGAAATGCATATTCAATTAAATGAATGGCGTAGCTCCCAAGATGAGTAGAAAGAAATAAGGTTGGGCCAACCGCCAAGCTGCGCTGCTATGTATTAGTAAAATAAACAATTTATAGTTGAGGGGCTACTCACTCACACCTCCCCTGGAGTCAGTCCAAACCTCCCCTGGGGAGATGTACCCCACAGGTTAAGAACCCCTGGGCTAGTCCATCACTTCCATTTCTGGTTACAAAAAAGCATCTTGGGTAGTAGAGTTGGCAACGACTTCTGCTTGAGACTTTGGAGAGCCACTCTCAGTCAGACTAGATAATAGTAGTTTGGATGAACCAACGGTCTGACTAGATATAAGGAGCTCCAGATGACCAGTTCTTACCTTACTGTTTGGGAAGGAGTAGATTGCATGGGAATAACCATGATAACACCACCCCAGTCCAGCCTCTGAAACCTCACATGGTTCTTCCCACATGATTGATGTTACCAATCTTATGTGGTTCCTACATTACTGGAACAGTGTGTATTAGAACCAAAAGAGAACAGTGACCGCAGCACTTGTGGTTTTTTTTAGATTAAATGTAGGTAATCTGTGTCAGTTTAATCATAATAACTGAGTACAGAGATGGACAATTTCTGTATTCTTGTGGGCCACTCCATTCCACAGTTCCAGTGTCCAGAAAATGTATTTTTTAAGGCACCAAGGGAGGTCTCAAACCAGGACTTCCCAGGGATGTTGAAGAGTCCTTGGTCTCAAGTCACGAGTCGAGTCACGAGTCTTTGGACCCGAGTCTCGAGTCCGAGTCCGAGTCCGAGTCCTTGGTCCAAAATGGTGACTCACGAGTCACAAGTCACGAGTCACTCCCAAAGCTGACTCCACGAGTCCCTATTAAAATCAATGGGTTTTTTTCCCAACAAAATAAGGCTACTTCAGATGTGTGGTTTAAATAAATTCTAGGCACAAGTGTGCCTTTTTATTTCAAAACTCTGCCACTGATTTTGGCAAGAACAGACCAGGCAGAAAAACCCAAAATAACCAGGCAGGCAGAGGAGGCAGGGAACCCCAAAGCAGGCAGGCAGAGGCCTTTGTCTTGGACAATTCAACTGTTGAACTGGTCAAGAAGAGACCAGGCAGGCAGAGGAGGCTGGGAACCCCAGACAGGCAGGCAGAGGCAGCCAAACCCAAAATGTTTGAAAGGTTGCATTTTAGAAAAATGATTTTAAAAAAATAAACTTGCTGTACTTCCTAAAACTTATCCATGTTGCATTTGAGGAACATTTTCTAAATGTTTGGTCCCCCATTCTGGAACGGTGAGATCTCATCACAATTCCACCCTCACTGAACACCCGCTCCACTGGTGATGAACTTGCTGGGACCAGAAACACACTCAGAGCAGCCACACACAGTAATCTCAGGTCCTTCTTCTGCCTCTCCCAAGTATGCAACACATCAATCAAAATAAATCTTGACACACTGTTGGGCAGGACCGGTGCAAGGCAGTTTGGTGCCCTAGGCAAGATCAGATATTTAGCGCCCCCCTTCCCACTTGAGAGCGCTGTATTTTGTTTTCAAGGCGTTTTTGGCACCCCCTTTAGCCCTGCGCCCTAGGCGGCTGCCTAGTTGGCCTAATGGTAGCACCGGCCCTGCTGTTGGGGCTGCACTCCTGGTAGCTGCCCATAGTGGCCGAGCAGCGGCACACCTCGCTTCCCTGCGCTCTTCGCTGGCAATCACGCTCCTCTCCACTCCTTCTGGCACAGCCCAGGGATGTTGAAGAGTCCTTGGTCTCGAGTCCCGAGTCGAGTCTCGAGTCCCATTAAAAATATTGGGACTCGAGTCTGAGTCGAGTCAGAGGGGGGACTCAGTCCGACTCACGAGTCGAGTCCTCGAGTCCGAGTCCCCATCCCTGGGACTTCCAGCAACCACTCTCCAGCACCTTACCTCTAGCAATACTAGCACTCTTGGTTGTTAGGAGACCAGGCAGAAAAAGACTTAGGGAAAAGGGTGCCTTCTACTAGGATGCAGTTTTAGCCTGACGAGTCAACTGACCTCCCAGCTTGAATACTGTCAGCAGACTCCAAATTGGTTAGGATGCACCAGTCCTTATAAGGTCCTTGCAGCCAAGCCAGCAAATTAGTACAAGCAACCTATCTTGGGTTTGATGACTCTGCCCAGTCTCTGCTTACTTTTCCTCACTGCTGCCTTGGATCATGATCCTGCCTGCCTTTGACCTCTGTTCTGTTTCTGGTCCCACCAACCTCCTATTAGTGCCTTGAAATTCTCTTTTGCATGGCTCTGACTCTGCATTTGCCTCTGTCTGTATCCTCATCTGCCCTGACCTACAACCCATGTGTCACCATGTCTGTTGCCCTTGTCATCCTCATCCTCCTGCACCTGAACTGCACCCTACCTACAGGCTACAGCCCATCTCTGAGCTAGGCAATGCTGGACAACCTTGCTGCATCAACAAGTTGCCAGACTTGTTGTCAGTAAGAGGGTGGGTTTTTTGTTTTTTTTTAAGCTATTGGGCATATGTTCTCAGGCATGGCTGGAAATATTGCAAAGCCCAATGGATGTATTTGTTATATTGGGAATCGTATAGAATAATTAAAATCAATGGGAGCATTGTCATTGACCTCTATGAGTGGGTTGCACTCATTGTTTCAGAAGAGCACAGATATGTGTCATAGCAAAAACTAATGAAATCAAGAAATGGAAAAAAAATGTTGTGGCAAATGGAAAAGAATGTAGGCAAATTATAAGCACATCCACCCTCCAATTCACAGATCCTAACTCTAGTGCCAAGTTCTTTAAATTGCATTCTAGGGATCTATAGGATGCTTCCGCCTTTAGACCTATGACTCTGTGTAGAGAGCCAGCAGATGGTGTTTCCTTTTTATGTGGGCATCTGTCCACTAAGAGCTGGAACAAGACCAGAAACTCATTTAATACAAGATTCCAAACAGCTACTAGTTATCGTAATGACAACTTTGGGGCACTACCAATTTGGGCGGTGTTCCAAGGCATGACCTTGAGGTGAGAGGCTCCACTCTGCATTATTACTCGCCCTGCAGACCTCTACGTTATATATTTAAACTGTTTTATTTTGTTGGCAATTTGAGCGCTTTGTATAGCTGTGAGAAATCTATAGGTGGCCTACTGTTTAAAACAAATTTATTTTGTGTGCTATTGATTCTTTAAAAATACTTTAAAATGATCATTAAACAAAATCCATAATTTTTATTCATGATTATTTGGCAGATCAAACATCTAACCTTTAATCAGGCAGTGGATTCATCCTCATCCTCCTCATAATCATAATCATCGTCGTTATTATTATTGTTGTTGTTGTTGTTGTTGTTATTTTCTGGAGTTACAGCTAGTGTACAGTGGTTTTATCTCCTTTGCACTTGCAATAACATATTATTTGACCATGAATCACTCTAATGGATTGAAACATAAGCATATGAATTGAAAAATAGATACATTAGTCAAATCAATAAATAAATATGAAAATATATTTCCACTATGAAAAACCATCTTGGCTACTGTGTCCTCCAACTTGGACAGAGAAAGCTGAAATATATAGCTGTAAAATATGGCTTGCCATGTCAACTAGCCACTGCCTGCAGCCTAAAAGGAATTTTGAGCACCGGGTAAGTAGTATTTCATCAACAAAATCATAAAATAAAGACATTAAAATGAAGGAATGATTGAGTGCTGCAGGACGTTTGTAAAATCACCCTTCAGTCTGGGGCTAGAGTAGTTTAGTATTAGGGATTGCATACTTTTCATATAAATTTGCTTACAAATAGCATGCCTTAACAAGCAATATTGCCAGACTGCCCTGGTTGCAAATATTTTTTCCACTGTTGTTGCTACACAAACTCTACTTGTGTATTCTATGACATTACTGCAGCAGGCATAAATAATATATCTCTAATATTGAACAAGAATGCAATATACACCTCAATGTAGACCTATTAAATGTTACTCATGAAGGAGTCCAGGTTGTTCTTTTTTTTAACTATTTAGGAACCTTTTCAATATAGTTGACATTAATATGTCTTCTAGAGACATTGGAGTTAATCTTTCATTTCTTTACACTGGCACAAATGTGATTTTTTAAAAAACAATTCTGCTCAGTCATACTTTATTAGATCTAGACTAAGTATTCTAAATATTATGGTACATTGCACTGCTACTTGGGAGTAAAGCCCATGAAGAGTAAGTGGGCATATTCCTAAGTAAACATGAATATTTATTCATTTATTTATTATATTTATACCCCACCTTTTTTCCTGCAAGGAACCCGAGGCGGCTTACATAATCCTCCTCCTCCTCTCCATTTTATCCTCACAACAACCCTGCGAGGTAGGTTAGGCTGAGAGTCAGTGACTGGCCCAATGAAACTCACTGGGTGAGTAATGTAGATCAGCATAAGTTGTGGCACAAAGATAGTTATTTTTTATTTTATTAAAGATCTCTATATAGAATAGAGATCAATAATCTCTGCTACTGACGCACAACTCAGACATAGGGGTTGCAACTTGCATGTGTTTAACCATGTATTTAAGATAATGACAAAAGTAGATAGCGTACAAAAGTTTATTTGCATATTTTTTTCTACCTTGACCTATTATGCAAGCATTAATTTGTCAATTTGCATATGACAAGGATGTTTCATACTATTTTACTGTGAGCCACATCAAACGGTGGTATAAAATAAAATCAATGAATGTAGGGTATGCTTTATGTGTTTTCCAGCTACATCATTACTTTTCAACTGATATTCAGCTTTACATTTTGCATATGAACTAGACTTTGTACGTAGCCCTCTCCAGTACCCCGTTGAAGTGTCTTTCATGTGAATTTGAATGATGAGCCTCCTTCAAACTCCCAGTAAGCAGAAAAGGACTGACACCAGAGTCACAAAGCAATCCTGAATTCAGACCCAACAACTTTCCTTTGTGACCTGTCATCAACAAATACAAACTATTCACAAAAACGCCCCACGTCAAATAGGACACATGATGGGAATAGCATACTGTAAGCATAAGTTATCTCAGAGAAGCCTCTAACAGGAGGAGGAGTATGGTGCCTACCAGCGCTTAACATTCCATGCTATGAAAAAACAATTGTTATGGAATTTTTCCCTCTCACTCGATCGGTGGGACTATTACTATTAGGTTTCATAGATCATAGAGTTGGAAGGAGCCTACAAGGCTATCGAGTCCAACCCCCTGCTCAATGCAGGAAACTAGAGGAGGGGTCTCCCATCCAAGTAATAACCAGGCCTGACCCTGCTTAGCTTTCCACACTCAGACAAGCTGAGCCAGCAGAAGCCATTAGGTTCCCTCCAGTGTTGGCTCCAGCTTTTTGTGGGCAAGGTACCTCCAATGGGCCCCCTCCCTCAGTGAGTCTAGCTTCTCATGACCATTGTCACTAGCTGTGATTGTTCCACATCCTCTTTCTCATTGCTAGTACCTGCTTGCTTGACAGGCAGCGAGCCAGTACGCTGGCTCAGCTTGTCTGAGCGTGGAAAGCTAAGCAGGGTCAGGCCTGGTCATTACTTAGATGGGAGACCCCTCCTCTAGTTTCCTGCACTGAGCAGGGGGTTGGACTCGATAGCATTGTAGGCCCCTTCCAACTCTATAATCTATGAAATCTATGAAATCTATAAGTAGGCAGTGGTATCTATTCCTCCTCCTTCTCACCACCTCCATAGAAAAAGCATCTTGCAATGGAGGAAGGAAAGCTTTGGATCCAACTTATTCATTTATTTAAAAAGCTCCTAAAGTTTTCTTGTATAAAACATGTTATGGAAGCGGAGGGGCCAAATTCAACAAGGGGTTGTCATTTTTAGTGTTCATTATCCATGTTTTGACTCCTTTAAACACCAAATCTAGAAAGATGCTAGCTGTTTCCCAAATGCCGCTGAACATTTGGAGTTCTTGCCAGTTGCAGTGGCAAGTTGTCCTGTTTCTACTGAGTCTTAAAGCACTAGATGGCTGTCCAGCTGCAAACGCAGCCAACAGAAATTACTAAGACAGATAAGCTTTGTAGTAAAGCAGATAGTTCAAGGCTGTTTGAATTACTGGCATGTAGCTTACAAGGAAGAGACAGGAGAATTGTTGAGATGGTCCAGAGTCGAAGCCAGCAAACAGAATCAAAATGCAGTCAGGGATTCGGTACAGCATAGTCAAGATGGTCCCGAGTCATACATGGGAATTCAGAGCCAAGGGTGCAGGAACACAGGTATGAGGTTTAAGAGCCAGAGAAGATGTTGTTTCCAGCGCTTCTTCAGCATGCTGGTGAGTCATTTATCCAGGAGTCGGCTAGAACTACCCACACTCCCAGCTGCAGCTAATTACAAAGTCTTGGTGTGCAACCTGGGACTCGGCCTAAGAGGGAAGACCTGCACTCTTCTCTTCAAGCAGCAGCATTCTCGGGGGCTGAGTGGTCTTCCCATCCCTTGCTCAGATTCTAAGTCTTCCGTTGGAGGGGGAAGACCCCACTCGTTCATCCTTAATGGCCCGGCCTCCTCATCCAATGCCACCCTGTCTCCCTCCTGAGTTCCTGCTTTTGCTTCATCCTAAGGGGACAGAACTTCCCTGAAGTCAGAAGAGGATTCCACAAGTGGGGGCAGCAGGACACAAGTGGGACACCTTCAGCACTTGCACCGATACGGCCTTAAGCTGAGACGAGCACACCAGGTAGATTTCATAATAACAATTGAACATTTCAAAACTATGATTTTTGTTATGTTGCTTACAGTATTCAGGCAAGTCGGAGGTCGACAGTTCTCTAGTTCTCATCTTGATATACATGTTTGTCTATAAATGTAAGGGCCTGGGAATTATTTCTGTCATTAAAATATGTAGGTAAATGTGATTAGATCAGCCATCTTTAGCACATTAAATTGTTTATGTTACTGATGTCAGGACCATCCTTTCCCTTAAACCTAGTGGTAATTTATTATACAACGCGCCTTGGCGTTTACAGAAAAAGGAAGCCAACGGCTTTAGCTGGGTTGCTTGTGTCTGCTTCCTCATTCTCTGAGTGTGAAAACTTTATTGCTCATTATCTACTGGGCTGTGATGAAGTGACAGATGATTTATTGGGAGCCAAAACCTGTGTTTCAATGGTGAACATTTTTATCCTTTTGTGTTGCAGCCTGCCCAATCCCTTGTAACTGCTGAGGCAACAAATGAAGGGAACTGACTGCTGGAGGCCCTAGGACTATCACTCATATATGTCCACATTTCAGATCCTGCTCCATCCCTGTTTGACTCAATTCCCTTTTGTTGCTTAAAAATTCAATTTGTTTAATTGAGCTGTTGGGCAGTAAAATCTGAATTCCATGCATTTTAACCATTCATATTAAATTTCTCTCTGCATAGTACTTGTTATTAATAGGCTTTAAGAGAGGTCACTTTAATTTAAATGTGATGACCTTACAAGCTTATAAAATGATCTATATGCTTCCCTCCTCAAACTGAAATTAAATTGAATAAATGGAAGATAATGTTACAATAGATATTTCTTCCCAAGGCTTTGAGATCTTTTGTGAATGTAGACTTCTGCTATAAAACAGATGTGAAGTTCAGTCTACATGTCTCGTCCTCTGTTTTTAACAATAAAAAATGACAGTGTGATGGTGAATCTCATGGTGCCATGCAAACTAATGGTGCCATGCAAACTAATAAACTCCCAGTGTTTTTTTGGCATTTAATAAAATATCTACCATTGCAACTTGTGTGGTATTGTGTAACGAAATGCATATAATGGCATTTTGGAGAGGGTTATTTTAATAGGGGTTATGTGTTATTGACATTTAAATAGCAGAACATCTTTCCCTTCAGGATTAATAAATACCATACAAACCAGCATAAGACTTTAAGGTTTACTAAACTTTAATCTGTAAAATTTAATAGCAATCCCCACATCGTTATGTGTATATAGAATCCTGGTTGGCTTTGCAAACACTTTTAAGCCATGAATTATGTTACAAGAATGGGTTTGCTGTGTATCATTATGTCCAGGTAAATGCCAGGATGATGACATAATTGGTAGTTGGAAGTAAAATACAACCCCAGTAAAATGTTACTAAGGTAAATGTAGTCGGATTGTAATTCATTATACATAAACATGACGACTTGTGTTATTTATCATTTATGAAATGTAGAATAAATCGAGCTCTCAGAGCTTTCTTCATTACTTTATTCCAAGTGGTAACAATGCTTTAGTCGCAGGGTTCTCTAATTTATTTATTTTTTTCTTTAAAGATGTACCAGCTTTTTTTTTTTAACTGTACTACTTTTGGAAATAATTTTAGAAGGCCATGCTAGTCAGAGCAAAGATGCCTGAAATACAAAGACCTTAAAAAAAAAAAAAAACCTAGCCTCATTAAGAATGATATCCTGCCACTTTCAGACACTGACAAATTTATGACTTTGGATTAAAGGTCATATGGGCATTTCAGCCATTAAAGCAGTTCCATTTCATAATACCTGCAACCTTAAGGAAATACTTTTTTTTTTTGCTCATAGATGCCTGTTATGTTAGTTTCTGCTAAAGACATACAGTAATAGTTTGGAAGCAACAAAAGCCTATTTTGTACCTGTTCAGCTTGCAAGTGTGCTTGCCTCAGGCTACTGTTTAACTTTTAACCCTCTTGTTCACATAGCGTACATGCATAAAAACTACAATGTACCACATAACGATGCAAGGCTTGCAGTCTTTCGTTCAGCCGGTTTGTCATAGGATGAGTTGGTCCCTGCTTTTAAAATTAGCTCAGGAAACAAGAACCCCCCCACACAATTTTCCTATGAAATGAATTTATTGGACTGTTTAATGACACCTGCTACATTTCTTTTACATTAATAGGACACCAAGCAATGAGAAATAAGTCACCCCAAAATGATGTTGAAGAAATAAATCCTTTTCTGATCTTTGTGTGTGTGTGTGTGTGGGGGGGTACTGCCTTATTTTAAAATATTTTATCAGGCTTCCACTGCATATGCCAACCACTTTTCTGTCAGACTTAGGATGAACTACTATATAACTATGAAATATTCCTCTACCCCGCCCCAACCATAACAGTCTTGAGGAACATAGCCTATGATGAATTATTTGTATATGGTCACAAGAAAATTCTCCTCTCCTTCACTTAAACCCAGCAACATTACACCCCAATTGTGGCAGAGGAAACAGCTGATGTGACAGCTGTACAGCACATGGAGATCCATTGGTCCATTGGTTAATCAGCAGCTTTTATTGGTCCTAGAGAATACATAGCAGAACTGTCCTGAATTAGAAATGGGCTTATGTTTTCACTTAATAGGACGTATCCTTTAGCTCTAGATGAGGATTTCCTACTGTTTAATGATTGAAAAGTCTCTTTTCCCCCCTCAAAGGATTACAGAAAAAAAATGTCAACATACGGACTTTTCAGCCTTGAGGCCTAGTGCAGTTGGTAGGGGGAAAATAGGGAAAAAGACACATTTCTATCCTTACTTCCTTTGTAACTTGGTACTTAAAATTAAACAGTCTTTGAAGTGGTTAGCTCAATTTACAATATCCTTGCTGTGGATTTGATGAGCCTTACTTAGTTGTATACTGAATGCCTGCTCCCATTCCACATGGTTGTAAAAGAGTATATCTGAATGGCCAGGTGTCTATAGTCCTGGTTTGATGGTGGAGAACACTATCATGGTAAAGTTCCAGTTGTATCAGGCCTCTCCCACCCAGACACCATTCTATTAACAGCAGAAAGCCCACTGTGCCAACTGGACTGCTCATGAGGATCCTTCACTTGCCCCATTAGTTGTTTGCATATCAGGGGAACCAACACTGGCGAAGCCTTGGCACATGAGGACTGTGGAGGTTGGAAGCATAGTATGATGCTCCTTTCCCTAGGAGATTAATAGTACAATACACCCCCAAATTTCTCCCACTGGGTGGAGATAGAGCTGCTCCTGAATCCTTTAGAGTGGATGTACAAAATGTTATGCCAATGTGCATGACAGTGTAATATTACTGTTGTGCTGCCCCGGCACATCAGAGGACAGAATTCCGACTAACTCAGTAGCCAGACTACCAGAGTATATAAACACCAGCAGGGGACTACAGCACATCTAGCAAGACACATCACATTTGGCTATATCACTCTGCACACACCCACACACCCACACACACACCTGCAGAACCAGGAACACACAGATGAGTTTTGGAGGTGCAGTATTTTGGTGAAAGGAGACAGGAGGACTTTGCACAACAATAAACAGCTAAGGAGAACAGCAACTTGGAAGAAGCATATTACTAAATGCTGTCATTCCAGAACCACTACAGGGACTCTGCCTCAGCACTCCTGGTAAAAACATAGAGCAGGAACCACAACTCCACAGCATCAAACCAGGGGCATTGTCTGTTCCAGCTTAGCCTGCTGCTCTCCTTTATTCATCTCCCCATTTCTCTGGTATCTCCACAGGCAATCAAGCAACCCCCCAAATAGTCCCAGAAATAAGGTTACAACTCCTCTGCCATGCAGATCTCAAGCAACTCCTACAGCAGTAGCAGTTAATAGGTATTGCTATCCATGGTGCTGTACCCCACCCCCAAAATAGGTTCACCAGCACCATGGATAGCTCCTATAAAGCTCAGAATAAAAGCTGTAATGGATAAGGAGCTCCACTGACATGGGAGTCACTTAGCCTCCCTTCTGGCTTGCCACCTATGTAGTCCATGAGCTTCTCTGCCTTTCCAGAGTGCATATCAGATAGCAATGTAACCTAACATGCGCTCAGCAAGGAGATTCAGTGATGGGCAGAAAGGTGAACCTGTTAGTCCTCTGCCTATCATGCAGCTGTTACCAACAGAAGGACGCTGAAACAGTAATAAGGCCTGCAACTCCAGTTCTATGTTGCACTTACATCTCTGTTCTTATGATAGTGAGCAGATAAGGAAGTCCCCCCTTGCTACAGCTGCCTTCACACATAGTGGGAGGAGGGCGGCAGTACACTACAGATAAGAACGTAGGGAGAGCCATGCTGGATCAGACCAAGGATAATCTAGTCCAAGATTCAGTTCACACAGTGGCCAACCAGCTGCCCACAGGAAACCCACAAGCAGGGCATGAGGGCAACAGCCCGCTCCCACCCATGTTCTCCAGCAACTGGTGTACATAAGCATACTGCCTCTGATACTGGAGGTGGCATATAACCATCAGGACTAGTCGCCACTGATAGCCTTCTCCTCCATGAACTTGTCTAACCCCCTTTTAAAACTAACGAAATTGGTGGCCATCACTACATCTTGTGGTAGTGAATTCCATAGTTTAACTATGTGCTGAGTGAAGAAGTACTTCGCTCAGGGGTTCCTTGCAGGAAAAAAGGGTGAGGTATAAATATAATAAATGAATGAATGAATGAATGAATGAATAAATAAATAAATAAATAAATAAATAAAATACTCCACTACAATGCCCCATTAGAGTGTGGGCAGAGGACAGACTCTTTGCCATGGGTTCCTGCTTGAACACAACCAAGTATGAGAGGGGAAGTCCCAAATGATGAGGCCTGCCACAAGGACTTGGTGAAAGAGGCAGTTGCCTCAGGTGCCAACAGAGGGAGGTTGCTGGTCACCGTCTGCCCCCCTGCCTACCAGCTTTCTCCATCCAAATAGTGGACTAACCTCATCGAAAAAACATCCTGCACCGATCATCCCTAGTCCAGCCATGTTATGCAGCATCAGCCACATCATGCAGCATACAAAACACAAAACAACAACACCCCAACACCCCCTCCCCATTTGTGCTGTGGCTCCTGCACCAGCCTTATGGGAAGATATTTGCACTCTGTATTGGCTTCCTGTGAACCCACCTATCTCCTAGGTTTTGCTTCTGATTGGTTACTGATTCAATGCTCTTGATTCTCTGACTAGTTGAAAAGTCAGATCGCTACATCCTGATGGAATGTTGTGTCGGTGGTCACTACAGAAACCGTGCACGTGGGGAGGGAGGAAGTGAGATGAACACTCTTCTTTGCCTCCTCCATCATTTGCCCTGCTGCTAACCCCTCTGGGTAGGTTGGCTTCAGGCTGTTGCTGCCCAAGAAAGAAAATTACATGGCCAGTGGCCTGCGTGGCTGAGGAATTTCCTTTAAAACATGACAGTGGTGCGTGGAGGGAGGAACCTATATGTCACTTGTTCACTGTGTGCGTGTATTCCACAGGCCTGTGGCTCATGCTGGCTCAGCTTCTCTGAGCGTGGAAAGCTAAGCCGGGTCAGGCCTGGTTATTACTTGGATGGGAGACCCCTCCTCTAGTTTCCTGCTTTGAGCAGGGGGTTGGACTCGATAGCCTTGTAGGCTCCTTCCAACTCTATGATCTATGAAGAGGAGAAATTGGCTGGAATCCTAAATTGGCTGGAATCCTAAACACACTTATCAGGGAGTCTGAACAGAGTGCGACTTACTTCTGAGTAAGCATGTATACTATACATTGTATAGGATTGTGCTGTATCATGTGTCCAATAACAATGGGCGGTGTGGTCAATGGTTGTTGCAATCATCAGTCTTTTGCCAGAGTATTGGAAATATTCTGCCAAAAGATTGATGATTGCAGGTTTAATACAGAGTAAATCCCTTGAATTCGCAGGAAGCTATTTCCAAGTAGATGCATTTAGGATTGTATATATACATATATTTCTCACACTCTGATTCTCTCTCCCCCATTGCCACCCCCTGCCATTTACCCAAGTAATGATCAGTGGCAGCACAGAGCAGGGATGTGTGAGGCATCCGATAGGGGACTGAGAAAATCTGATGGATTCCCATTGATTCCATTTCAGCAACCCTGCACGGGAGCCGACTCGATCTGACCCGAGTCGAGCCAGCACACAGACCTCTGTTAAAAGCAGGGAAAGTTGCACAAAATGCAATTTGCACAAATAGTGGAGAGGAGGCCCACATTTTGCACAAACCTGAAAGTAACTCTCAGAAAATTCAAGGTGGCCAAAGTGGAGTGTGTGCAGCAGATGCAGTGAGAGGAGGATGCTTCCACACTTCTCATGTTAAATGTTACAACAACAAAAACAACAACAAAAGCAGCAACAATGACTCGAATCTAACAGGTTGGCCCCGATTTGCACAAATTGCACTAGATATACACAGTGCTCGGCTCCAAATTTGGGGTCAACAGATGTTTTTTCCTTATTAACCTCACACACACACACGGGGGGGGGGCATAGCAGGGTTGAGTGGGTAGAATTTGGGGGGAGGAAATAAATCCAATTTGGGACCTCATACAGTTACTCTACAGTAAACAAAAGTGTCAGGTCTAGCTACATGGCATGTGATTAACATAACGGGAAGTTGAGGCAGTGGAAGTGCTCAATTGGTAGTGGACTGAATGAGGAGCAATAAGCTAAAGCTCAGCCCTGACAAGCTGGGTGGGTGATTTGTCTACCTGGGGAGATGGAGGTTCAACTTGTTCTGGTCAGAGTGGCATTCCCCCTGAGAGATCAGGTGTGCACCCTTGGGGCACTTATAGATCCAGCTTTATCAAGGGAGGCAGAAGTGGTGTTTGCGGCATGGAGCATCCTCCAGCGACTCAGGCTGGTGTACCAGCTGTGGCCCTCTCTGCATAGACGGCCTGGACACAGCTGTCCATGCTCTGGTAACCTCCAGACTAGACTATCGCAATACATTCTTCCTGGGCCTGCCTCAGACGGCTCAGATACTTCAGCTACCAATTGGGTTCTTAAATAGCAGCACTGGTTACTAGTCTATTTGTGAGCACAATTTAAAGTGCTGGTACTTACTTTTAAAGCCCTACACAGCTTGGGACCTAGATACCTGAAAGATCACATATTCCCACATAAATAAATGGCAACTGTGGAGAGGGCATTCTCAGTTGTGGTGCCCTGTCCTTGGAATGTTCTCCCCAAGGAGGCTTCCCTGCCCCCCCATGCCTTTTCGGTGCCAGGTGACAACCTTTCTCTTTTCCATGGCCTCTTAAATTATAGTTAAGTTGTTTTAAGAGTACCCTGTGATTCTATGGTTTCATTGAATTTGAGCTGGGTTGAAATTTCTCAGAAAATAATTTTCTGATATATTTTCTGAAAATGTTCTTTTTTGAACTAGAATATTCCAGAATGTCCATCATCCCCACTGAGAATAGTCAGCAAACGGCCTCCCCAATTTTGCTGCCTGCAAATAGGGTAGAGAATTTCAGGCACAACTGTGGATCCAGTTTTAATACTGTTTAGTATTTTTAATATTGTTGAAGGAAGCAATGGATTTGGCTCCTAGTCATAGAATCATATATCGTAGAGTTGGAAGGAGCCTACAAGGCCATCGAGTCCAACCCCCTGCTCAATGCAGGAAACCAGAGGAGGGGTCTCCCATCCAAGTAATAACCAGGCCTGACCCTGCTTAGCTTTTGGGGAATTCCACCTCCCTGCACCAGAGAACAATTGGCAAAATGCCTACCCCCCAAAACAATTTGCTCCCCAGAAATTGGGTGGAGAATTTTGGGAGGCCCTTTTCGCTCAGCCATCTAATTTGCTGGTTTCCAATTTGATTCTGGTTGTTTTATCTATTTATATCATTGTTAGCCACCCTAGAAATAGCAACATTGAAAGGTAGAATACTGGATACTGCTGCTACTGTTTTAGAATGAGGTAGCCAAGGGGTGTGGCGTAGTGGTGAGAGTGTTGGACTGGGACTCGAGAGATCCGGGTTCTTGTCCCCGCTCGGCCATGAAACTCACTGGGTGACTTTGGGCCAGTCACTGACTCTCAGCCTAACCTACCTCACAGGGTTGTTGTGAGGATAAAATGGAGAGGAGGAGGAGGAGGATCATGTAAGCCGCCTTGGGTTCCTTTCAGGAAAAAAAAAGGCAGTGTATAAATATAATAAATAAATAAAATAAAGGTGTGTGGGTGTGGGTGTGCCCTGTCTTTTGTGGCACAATCATCTCTCTGGCAGTCTACAGCCTCTCCCCAGCTTCCCATGCTTTAGTTAAAGCCCAGGGGAAGACATCATGAGTAATTCCTCCCCCATGGGCTTTTTCAGAGTAGAAAGCAAGGGCAGGCAGGGAGGCTGCAGAGCAATGGAAAGATCTGTAACAGAAAGAGAGAGGGGGAAACTCACAAGATCTTCAGCCACTTCAAAAAGGTAAGGTAAGCTCAGAAACACCACCAAGAGATACTATTTTTTTAAAAAAAAAATATCTAAAGCATTATGAGAATGAGGCAGAAAAACTGAAGCCTTTAGGGCAGGGCAAGAAGACTTTCTGGAAATCTGAGGATAGATTTTGATACAGCACTAGTTAAAATATTGCATGGAAATATTTATAATATTTTCAATTAGAAATAAAATCCCAAGGCCCAAGCAAGCTAGAGTCTCTACACAGCTCAAGGGTTAGTTCAAGTGTAATAATAACAGCAATAATAAAAATTACCAGATGTAATTGTATTACTTAGGAATTCACAGGGCTCCGCAAGAAAATAAAAGGAATATTAACTCAAAGTAAATGAATAATGACTAGACCAGAGAGGATCTAGTTTAAGAACGAACAACAACCCTGTTATGAGCATGAGACTTCATCCCAGCTGATAAAAAACTGAAATGAAAATGGAGAATTCATTAAAAATCAAGAATACACAAAACAAATACTTGGGAGACTCTGAAACCAAGGCAATTTTTGGACACCAACAACAAGTAGGCATCTTCAGTCTGTGACTTTTATCAATATGGATTAAGTGCTAGCTCTTCAAAATAAGGAGATGCCAATTCTTGTACATCAAAGGAGGTGCTAGACCAGCCTTCACCAACCTGGTGCCATCCAGATGTGTTGGACTATGGCCACTTTGGCTGGGGATGATGGGAGTTGTAAGCTGTAGGGCTCCAGGTTGGGGAAGGCTGTCCTAGACTCTAGCGCAGGGTGGTCCACCTCTTTTGGTCTAGAGGCCTGCTTGCGTTCCAATTGGGGTGGGAGGGGAGTCGCCCAGCACTTGCAGGAGCCAGCTCATGCAAGCACCAGCTGAGTTAGACTGTTCCTTCCCACACTATTTGCATCCTGATCAGGGCATGGGAAGGGACCCGGCCACGTGGTGTGAGGGAATCCCCAGCTTAATTCTGATCGGAGATAGCATGGGGATTCTTCTCTGCAGGGGGCGGGGCTTGGGGAGCGCAGGAGATGGGACCCGTGGAAGGTGCTCAGCTCTCCGTCAGCCGGATTGGACCCCAGCACAGGCCAGATTAGGCCCACAGACCAGAGGTCACCCTCCCCTGCCCTAACAAAATCCTGATAGAGAGAAGCATTACCTATCTAAGATAAGTAGACACCGAATATAAAAATACTGAACTCTTAACTATTATCATCATCATCATCATCATCATCTATTTATCGCCCATCTGGCCGGCAACCGGCCACCCTGGGTGATGTACATAAGATAAAAACAGAATAAAATACATTTAAAACAGTACAAAATTTCAAAATCTTAGCCCACCCCATATTCCTGCCTGAACAGCCAAATTTTTAGTAAGCGGCGGAAGCTCAGCAATGTTTCTAGTTAATTGCACTTTTGAGGATGCCTTCTTCTATCATGGGCACTAGTCTGTGGAATTAGCAGAGGTCAACAAGTGGAACAAAAGGTAAAGTGTATCCAGTCTTCCCCACAGGCCTGTGGCTCATGCTGGCTCAGCTTGTCTGGGTGTGGAAAGCTAAGCAGGGTCAGGCCTGGTTATTACTTGGATGGGAGACCCCTCCTCTAGGGGGTTGGACTTGATAGCCTTGTAGGCTCCTTCCAACTCTATAATCCATGAAATCTATAAACCTTGAGAAATAAGGGAACACAGACATACACTTCCTTACTCTATCCTTCTTCTCTGGGTTCATTAGCAGGGATTTTAGACAGCTGTTCTGGGATACGGCTGCAACTGTTGAGTCTGGCCTAATAGGGGCCAGACTCAGAAGCTACTCTCACTTGCCTTGATAGTGGACTTGCCTAGCACTTGTTTTTAAGGCGTGAAGAGGCCCTATGCTGCTTCTCCTGTGCTAAGCTACAGAGGTGATGGGGGAAACTGAATGCTGGCTACTTGAAGGGAAAGCTATGCTCCTTCCTCTGTGTAATGCTAGGACAGAACCATTATTTAATCCAGGCCAGGATTTCAGAATGCCCTGGGCACCCCAGATTTATTCTAGACTGCCACCCCAGGATTTATTCTAGACTGCCAAAGCAAGGGCTAGTTTGCCTGCAGCTGGATGCAAGGAAGGAACAATAAAATCAACTCTCCATCTTCTAAGCTTGGTACGAATCCTGATTATTATCCCAAGTGTCCTGAGCCTCTGAACTTAAGCTGCATGAGTGTTCTGGGTCCTCCTGACCTATACCATACATACTCTCCAATTGCCCAAAATTTGCCGGGACAGTCCCGCAAACACTTAAGCCATCAAGCTTCTTACTTTGTTATGCAAAAGTCCAGATTTGTTGTGCAGAGTCACCAATCCCTCCTTCTCCTGCAAGCTATTTAGCGTATCAGCGATTTTGCCCATGGCCCCTTTTAGCAGGAAGGGAACAAACCGAGGATGTCTGTGTGTGAGTGTGAGTGTGAGTGTGTGTGTGGGCACGCTTGCTCACTCTACCTGCTGCCTCTGGCCAGGCCACCTGGGTAAGGAAGACCCATTGAAGACACCTGTACTTCTGAGTAACTGTGTGTAGGATTGCACTGTTTGTTTTAACTTAATTCAAGTTAGTTAAATTCTGTAAGATTATTCCAGTTTAAGTGTTTCTTTAAATTTAAATTGTGTGAGTTGAGCAAAAAAGTGCTTTAAACTGGGGACTTTCCACAATAACAAACAACAACAAAGCTGTTCAGCCCCTCAGAGTTACTCCTTGTGCTTAAAAACCAGAGCTGTAGAGGTGTTGGAGCAAAACGCTGAAGGGGCTCAAAACCCCAACGTGTCTTTTTGTATTTTCCCCCACCCAAAAGCTCCCCCTCCTCCGCATCTCCTTTTCTTCTCCTTCTCCAACTGCCCTGAAAATGCTGGGACCAATCCTGACAATTTTAAAACAAAAAGAAAGAGATTGCCCTGCAAGCACTGACCCGCCCCCCCTGAAAAGCACCAGATATCAACAATTACAGGTTTAAGTAAGGTAAAAAATATTACAAAAGCCACTAAAAATAAAATATTATAAAATAATATATAGTATAATAATGTAATAATTATAATATATAAGGTTTTGTGTGTTTCCTCTAATAACTTTTGTACTTGACCATGCCCTTTGGTTGCCTGGCCATACCGTTGGCCACGCCCTCATGTTGCCTGGCCACACCCTCTTGATCACACCCTCATGTTGCTTAACCATACCTCTTACAAATTCACATGTGTGCCCCTATTTTCATCTGTGAAATGTTGGAGGGTATGCTATACTGCCCCTTGATTTCTGCAGCCAGATTCAGAAACAGAGAGTGGAGTCATCTGGATGCATCAACCCGGCTGACAGGTCAGCAGGAAGCCTCTGCAGAATGATTGTTTTCAGGTTGAGGGTAAAACATTCTGAATTGGGTAGTCTCTGCAGACGTTCTGAAAATACAAAGCATACAGTCGCGTGTCTGGTTTTCATTATATTAATTACAGGCACATGGCAGGGAGGATCCTTATCACATATGCTACTACACATGGGAAGGCTTCTGTCTTTACTCCCCAATATGATTGGAGTCTAAATTGCCCACCCGCAGGTGGCTAGGATGCACAGAAAATGAATTCCCATTCATGCCAATGGATTAATTTTTTTCTCCTCTATGCCATAGCCATGCTGGGGTTGGGATGATTTAGAATCTTACTTGCTGGGGAGCAAAGACATAAGCATCCCCTCCCTGCATGCTCTGTTTATGATCAGATCAACACCCCCTCCCCCTTTGCACACCAGCAATTAACTTAACCAAAACCAGATATGTAGTTGTATGCTGTGTATTTTCAAAACATCTGCTTTGGCCCTCAGTGTGACATCTCAGTTGGGTGTGTGTTGGGGGCTGAAGGGCAAGTTTGGGACTACGTCACTGCACACTTATTCTGTTGCATATTGTAAAGAAAATGGCAAATGCTAGTCTGATGATCTGTATGGGTTGGGGCAGATTTTGACTTGGATAAAATCAAAACACCAACTTGTCTATGTGAAGCATTGATAGCTGTAACATATTTAAACAGGTTTCATGCAAATCTGAACAGCTTTTACCTCTCTTTGTACTCATAAAACACCCTACAGTGTGGGAATTTTAGCTGAAATTGGCTTTCAAATATATTACAAAACTGTCAATTGAAACAGAATGAGAAAGGGTACTGATTTTTAATGTCTGTATAACTGAAAAATAGTTGAACTAATTTTGGTTTCACTCTGTAAAAAAAAAAATTACCTTTGGGATGAGATCACGCACTGACAATTTTAGCATAGAGGGTTTTTTAATTATGAGCAAATGAAAAAAAAAAAAGAGAGGAACAATGGAAGTTGAAATTCAACTTTAATTATAGTACTTGACAACTACTATAATACAAAGATCAGCATTAAATGTAATCTTAGGGTAGTGGCAGACATAATATTAAGTATGGTGGAAATCATTTGAACACACAGCCCTTGCCGTCCATGGCATTGGTTTTCCAGGAAGCAAATGTGTGTCCAGACTACCCCCACCACATTCACTTTTATAGCTTTTTCACACTTAGGATATCTCCAGCACATCTAGGGCACTATGTTGAAATGCACAGTGTGAACCTAAGAAAATGGGTTCTGTTTAGCGAGACAACAAATCTTCTGTTGTTTCTTTTGGATTATTATTTTAACAGGTAACAGTTGGCAAATGTCCAGCTCTAAAGCACTGTAGGCCAGAATCCTATGCATGTTGAGGCAAAAAAAAAGAGAGGCTAAACATGCATAGGATTGTGCCTTTAAACATTTTACTTTTCCCTGAGCTCATGGCAGTAACTTACCTTTTCAACTTCAACCAGTATAACACAAAGAAACACTGTTGGCAGACATGTTCCAGGTCGCAGAGCAAGATTACATGATCAATAATCTTGAAAGCAAACTTCAGGACCTGAAATACAATTCCAGACATTGACATGACAGAAGGATGCCACTCAATATTCAGTTGCAGCAAGAGCTGTATGCTGAGATGACATTAAAAAACAGGCTGGAAGTCATTGAACAACTTCTGTGCCTCTGTATGGCTAATTTAATATTATTCTTGCTTCGGGGTCATTAGCTCGTGGTTCCAAGTGTTGCGCCAGCACTTGATTTGATGCCTATTGTTTAAGCTGCTCTGCCTTGGTAAAGCTGCAGTGCTGCGCTATTGTGAATGATATGCTTTGGATGACGTATGGCACTTTGGAATGATATTCCTGAAATTTATTTCAATAATTTTCATCTTGTGCACTTGAACAGTCTTTCACAAGCTTGCCATTGCGTTAGATGCTATGTGACATGCTGTGAAAAACTCGTTAGCCAAGTCTCCCTATTCCTATATGTGCCCTAGTTGTCTTGTGAGAATTATCCTATAGAAGAAGAAGAAACCATTGAACACAACTGAATTTTCCAACTGTCTCCTCCTAGGTTCTGAGTCATTTTGGGTGGGCAAGTAGTATGGTCCCATTGAGTGTTGGCACCATAATGCATTAGGAACATACGGACACAAGAAGAGCCATGTTGGATCAGACCAAAGGCCTAACTAGTCCAGCATTCTGCTTGCACCGTGACCAATCAGTGCCTATGGGAAGCTCATAAGAGGACATGAATGCAATAGTACCATCCCATGCATGTTCCCCAGCAACTGGTATAGAGAGGTATATTTCCTCTGAATTGGAGGTAATATATAGTTACCATGATCAGTAGCCATTGATAGCCTTATATTCAATGACCTTCGATGCTGCATAGGGTACAATAAGTTTAATTAACTGTTTTTTAGGGATGGAGAAGAACTTCAGAAATGGGGCTTTGGCAATGAACTCCCTTGGTTGGGAAATCCCTGAACTGTTATGTGTCAAGTCCAACCTCCCTCTGAATTTTGCCTTGGCTTGTAATGACAGAGCACCAGTCCTCTCAGCTGCCATTTTCCCTCCTCCAACTCCCTTTCTCACACTTTCAGAAACTTACCAGGTTGGGGGCAGGGGAAGGAGAGAAAACAGCAGCTGAGGTTAAAGCTGATGACTTCTAAGCTGTTCCTGCCCAGATGGATTCTAGAAAGTGTGGTGCTCTATTCCTTCAGATTTATTGACCTGGAAAAATGAAGAACTACACTTTTCAGAATTAAGCTGAGGGCTGTTTCTAAGAGTCTTCACTTAGCAGTGGGTTTGAACAAAGTCTGCATTGCTACATTACTGACTCAAATTCACACCACACCATGTGGCCAGTTCTTACGGACAACCAACTCCCTACACAGGTTAAGAGGCTTTCAAGCAGTAAATAATTACATGTATCCACTCATATCAAAGGATTTGAAGTAGGGATACAGGTAAAGTTCTCCAAGCTCAGGCTCAGATATGAACTTTGGGGGCTTGTAAAAAAAAAAAAAATCCAGTTCAAAGGAAGTCTCACAAGTTCTCTGTATCAGATTAAAATTGGGTAAATTATTTGAAAAACAAGGGGGTTGGGCGATTGGGGGGCTGGATGGGTAGGACAGAGGAGATTGGGGTAGTGGGTGATCTATAAACATCAGGTTTTATTAGAAAACAATCTAAGTTATTTCTGATTTTTAAGGAAATAACTTGGGTCATTTCTCAGTCAGTCAAAGGCAAACGGAACACGCTTGTCCATCTCCATTTTGAACAGATAGAAATAATATTTCAGATATTTTTGTACCTCAAATGTTTACAGTTCTGCATCCAGATTTTAATAATATGTAACATGGCTTGGGAAATATGCTGGATCCCCTCCAGCACTCTTGCACTTCTGGGGGTTCACCAGAGCCATGGAGGCCAGTATAAGAGGCTTCTGCCAGAACTGAGAAAAGGTGTCATGTTTTCATTGGTGATACAAGCCTCTGCTTACATTACTGCACATGCCTCATATCCACCAGACAGGTTGTCAGACAATCAATGAGAAAGGGACCGTAAAAGCCTAGCCAACCATACTTGCCCACCAGTCCTTTGTAATGCATCGGTTCAAATAGGTTTGATGACAAAATTCCCCCCCCCCCCCCAGCAGATGCTCAGGGCTACTTTCATTTTTCATTAAAAATATAAATTCCACCTGAATTCAAGACCAAACCACTAATTCTACTTCCACTAAACACTCATATTTGAAAAAAAAACAGCCTTTTCCTGCAGCTATCTGTTCTTAACCATTTATTGCAGTCTACTCTCTTATTCTCACTTAGGGATGTGATAAATTAGTTAAGTTTTTTTTTAAAAAAAATGTATTTACTCAGTTCGCACCTTCTGGACACAAACGCAGAGCCGAATGCAATTTGCGGATGGAAAACCATACATTTTCAAGCTTGCAAGCTTGTGCTGTGTTCCACAAAACAAAACAAAATGTGCTCAGCAACATGCATACATCTGAAAAATGTGCAAAGAAAGCTGCATACATTTCCAAAATGTGCCCAAGCGCACTTTAGTAAATGGGTGCCTGTGTCCAAAATGCCTGTGTTTAAAAATCCGTACATTTGTGTACATTAATATATTATGAAAAATGTGTATGCATTTCCATATGGTTTTTTTTTTTAATTGCAAGCTCATGTGGAAACGGCGGGATGGGATGAGCTTGACCTCAAAAACCTGACAATCTCAGTGAGACTGAGATTGACAGATCCGTCCATCCCTATAAAAATTTAAATAAACTCACCAAACTCATTGACAGCTGCAGTGTTAATTTAGAGGGAATGGGAAGAAGCTGATGCTGTGACGGTAGTGGGCATTTGAGAGTCGAGTCTTTGCAATCAGATTCCTAGCCCTTAATATAGTTCAATAATTTGTATGGAATGTGCTGGAGTGCCAAGGGGACATATAGGGGACCCTTCTGACACCCCAATTTTAAGGCCTTGTCTACATATGTAGCACTCTGGGTAGGATCCCTTACATGTCATGTGTATAAATCCTATAAGGTCGCATAGGTGAGAAGATCAGCTTTTATCCCCAGGTGAGATAGAAGAATAGATAGGCTTTTGGGATGAGGTAAAGTGTGTGAAAGATATTTTACTTAGACCTGAATCACTAGGCTTTTATGAATTTAACTCAGATCCTCAGAGGTATTTTAACATGGTATTTTCGGTCTGTTTGGTAACAACAGCCATCTGAAATTGTAGTGGCACATAGCCAGAGGGAAGAGAGGTGTTAATGAGACTCTCTATAAATGGAATGAGCTTGGGAATGACAGTTTTCCGTAGTACTTTTGGCATAGGATCGAAGAGCCAGGTGGTGGCACAGAGCTGACCGATCACCTTAGATAATGATAAAAAAGCAGTGACAGGGGTGAAAGATTCAAGGTCCATTGAAGAATCACACAGGGAGAGTTAGGAAGGAAGGGGTGATCATTGATACTTGAGATGCATTGTTGATTCCTCGTCACTCAGTTTTGCTGGTGAAATATGAGAGGTACTGATCAGGGAAAAGTGGCGCGTTATCGATATCAGATGTTGAAATGAGTGGACTTATTAACCTATCTACCATTTGGAATGCGTATTTATGGGTTCTCTGACTAGAATCAATCAGATCTGAAATTCATTCGTGGTCTTCAGCAGGGATGTACACTTAACCTTTACATTTCAGGGCCAGTAGATGGAAATTGACCTAGAAAAGTATCCCAAAGGTGCCTAGTCCAGTGAGAAAGCAATTTTAGTCATTCTTAAATTATTGTTATCCTGCAGGGGATAAACATGTGCATCAAGGATCCTAATTCTGACTATGCCAGGGTCTAGGGCATAAGTACAGGTAATTGCTATACTGGGAGCAATTCGACCTCTTCAAAGAGGAATAAATTGGAAGGTCTGAACAGTTGCTACATAGCAAATTTCAGAGGCAGACACATGATGGATACCTGGCTATGGGAGTGAAATGTGATTGGGATGGATCCTGCAGCTTCCATTTTTATGTAGGTTTCCACTGTGCTTATTGAGACCAGGAGACGTCAGAGGAGTTCAAGCAACTTTCTCTCCTTTGTTCATTTTTATTTATTTATTTATTTCTGTGTTTAAACAAAGGTACTGCACAACAGGTCCTTTCTGTTCTCAGTTACAGCACTGGGGTTCTTGTTTATCTATCGTTGTCCAGCTAACCTGTGTTGTTCCCTTTTCCTCTTTATGTGCCTCACAGCTTAGGAGGGGGCCCATTCCTGCACATGCTGCCAGAGACAGCTCGCAGCATGATTCCTTTCTGCCTGGAGACTTGGGCACTTGCTGTCCTCCTCATCTGCCAACTCGCTGACTCAGTTCAGGCCACACGATAGCCCATACTCAGGGGTTGCGTATGGGTTGTTGTTGAAATGTGGGTTATCATGTTGCCTGAACCCAGCCACACTCACAAACCATGGTGCAACTCCTCTTTCCAAGGTTGGAGCCCTGTCTCAGACCTCAGAGGGGGGAATACTCAGGGGTTGCGTATGGGTTGTTGTTGAAATGTGGGTTATCATGTTGCCTGAACCCAGCCACACTCACAAACCATGGTGCAACTCCTCTTTCCAAGGTTGGAGCCCTTGCCCAGGGACCATAGGACCATAGGACTGCTCTCTTAATGTCTAAAGTGGGCAGTATCAATGCTGAGGCTTGTTAGTCATAGCACATGACCCGGAAACCATTGTTCCCTCTGTCAGCAAACTTGGTGACCCCACACCAACAAGAAGTAGGACTATGAAACAAGGCCAGCCAAATACAAGTTTGGGGATTCTGCATATTTGAGGATTCCCCAAATATATATATTAAACATACTTTGTGGGTGTTTTTTTTTTTTTTTTTTTTTAAACAGGAACTACAACCCTCTGCCACAGCTCTCTTGGCAAGGGCTTCATGCACCCCAAGGAAAAGTGTGTGTTATGTTGACAGAATGGAAATGGTATACACCATCTTTTAGAAAGATGCTGTACCAGCTGATCTTCATTTCTTTCCCAGAAATTCCTGTATCAGCAATCATAAGATATGTCAGGATTGTAACAAAGTCCTCCAGTAGGAACAGGAGGTTACAAACAGTTTAAAGTCCTGACAGTGGAAAAAAAACAAGGGGGAAAATTCACCCTAGAGGGCAAATTTTCCCCACCCCATTTAACAAAGAATGATAAGGATCCAGGGGATTCTGTCTGTCAGACCAAACACACTACCATGGCAGCTGAGGAGAATGGGGCAGCTGGCCTGCTGTTCATTTGGGTACTGCCAATGTAAATGACCAGAAGCGGGCACTACAGGTGAATGACAGTAGTTATCCGATGATGGAAAGAGCCAATGGGGTTTCACCAGGGTCTATAAAGCTTTGGCCTGGATCTTCCATCTGAACTTGTCTCTTGAGTAACTGCCAGCAGAATACCTGGAGCTGTTTGCCAGATTGCCTACCTGCCTGCTAAGTGCTTGCTTTGCCTTGCCTCCTACAGCCTGACTATATATGATGCTGACCAGCCTTCTGCTTGCCCAGCTCGGTCATGGTTGCTTCCAGTCTGCCATCCCTGACATTATTATTAATTCTTGCAGGGTTATGGTTTCAAATTCAGCACATTCTCTTCAGTTATCATCATCATCATCATCATCATCATCATCATCATCATCATCGTCGTCGTCACCCGATGATATTACAAATAGGATAGATCAAGTACTGACATCCCTAAGCTTAAATTCTAGTGCTTCAATCAATGAAAAGCAAGCATTGAAAAGCACATCAATACTGGGTAATCATTTGTGATGTGTTCAAAATTTGGATATTTTCAGTGCATTATACATGGCTCTGAGAAGAAAATTGCACACGTGTGACTGAAATGACAGTCTTCTGGGATTTGCTACAGAAATTATAGGTTCTGCTGCAATTTACATGTTAACTTCCATAACCTCGTGGTAGTTCAACCATTTGTAAAAGAACAGCGGGAGGTCTAGTGCTCTAATATTCAATGAATAATTTTGTTTCACATCAAGCACAAGGTCCAGTTTAATGTTTTATTACATAAAAATGACACTGGTTGACATATGCCCGCTAATTAAATCAGCTTGTCATAACGGGGACAGATAAGAGTGGTGGGTTTTTTTTTTTTAATGATATTGATTGACATTAAACATTTTGAAATCATCTATGCAAAAAAACGTGTTTTCTGGTTGAAGCATGTCATGCTTGTGGGCAACTAATGTAATTTGTTGCTTGTATAGCATGTTTTGTATGATTATTTAGTATTTATTGGCCACTCTTCCGGGGCTCCAGTGAGAATGTGTGGGTACTTTTGGTGACACACAGCTCCAGATATGCAGGGGCTTGCTCAAGAATGCTTCATGCATCCAATGCTTCATGCACCCCAAGGAAAAGTGTGTGTTATGTTGACAGAATGGAAATGGTATACACCATCTTTTAGAAAGATGCTGTACCAGCTGATCTTCATTTCTTTCCCAGAAATTCCTGTATCAGCAATCATAAGATATGTCAGGATTGTAAACAGGGATGTAGACAGGATGCAACATTTCTCGATACAACATTTCCATTTCCATCATGACACATTAATAGGCAATCCTGTTGCTAAGTCAGAACACTCGGGTTGGAGTGCTCCAACATTTCCAGAGCTATGCTGGGCTCCTTCCAGCCACGGGAGAGAAAGTTTTAGGCCAGATCCTGGGCTTGTCTAAAACGTTCCCCCATGTTGGGCTGGGATAGTTTTGGATACTGTGCATTCAGAGCTTCCACCAACCCACCCATGTCACACCCATGCCACTTTTTACCTCTCCTGATGCTGGAGCTCCAACATTGATGAGATAAGAGCTGTGGTCCTTTCCACGGGGACAACGGGGGTGGGGCAATCCAAGATCAGATCTCTCCCTCCTATATTGGAGCTCTGTTTCCAACCTTGGAATGGGAGATCCAATCTATCCTATAACCATTGGAATGCTTAAATATGGAATGAGAAAACCACAACTTCTTTCTGGAAAAAGTCCACACTAGGGACAATAATATACAGAGTCATTGTAGAACTGTTGGATTTGAAAGCAAGAGGAAACCAGTGTTATGAGCCATTGTTACTGATATATGAGAGAAATTATATCAAATTTGTATGGCCCTCTTCCATTCAGAGCCAAATAGCCAAAGGAGAAAGAAAAAACAAGTCAATCCTTGAAAAGAAAGTTGTGATAAATAGTTCCAAGCTCAATAAACCAAACTGATTCTTCAAGTAATTATGCTGAACCTTTAGGAAATTAGGCAGTGCTAATGGTCCATGACTAAAGAGTTGGAGGAGAAATTTGTTCAGTTCTCATTTTAATGAGAACTTACCTAATTTCACACTTCTGCACTATTATGCAAACAAACTCAGTTATCCTTCAAAATTCGCATTTCTCCAAATTTTTCAATAGAGTTTGCCAATCAAAAAATGTGTAAAAAAATACTGGGGGAAATCACACACACAAAGGCATATGTTAGTGGAAATAACATTAAAAATGCATTGTATTAGCAAAATTGCTTGCAAAAATGTGTAGTTCAGGCAAAATTGCATACAAATGCGTGTATTAGGAAAAACGTACACAGATTCCTCATACTGAGTTTTCCATCCCCAAAAGACCTTCATCTGGCCATGCCCTCCCTCTTAGCAGTGCACAGAGCTTTCTGTCTGTAGGCCTTGCGTGATGTTTTTGCCCAGCCTCTTTTCTGACTGGTACTTTGTTTTTTCAACTTGCGGCCTTCTATTGCACATTTCCTTTCAAGATTCTTCCTCTTCCATCCATTCAAACAGGTTCCCACTTCTCAGCTTATTGCCTAAACTTTCCTGCTTCTTTCAGTCACCCCAACACTTAGTCCCTCTTCACTCCCCACTTCCTTACCATTCAAGCCCCCTTCCTGCCAAACATAGCTTCCCCTCTTTTCTGCTAATGGCACACAACCCTCTCCTGTCCTGGCCCTAGGTCCTGTGTGAAGCTTTTCTTCTTCTTTTTCTGACAGGTTCTTCCTTTCCTCAACTCCTGGTCATGGTTATTTATTTTCTTTTTCTTTGTCCTCTGCACTCCTCCCTGTTATAGCTTAAGTTCCATCTTTCTGAATGCACTGCCAACTCTGTCTTCTTCCTTAACCCACCCTGTGAGCTTTTTGTTCCTGTGCTTTGCTTAAGGGGTTCTTCCCACTTAACTTCCTTCTTTATGTAGAGTATTTCCTGTCCTTAGACTCTTCGCATAGAGGAACTCCTGTCCCTAGCCCTGGTGTGAAATTTTCCCAGCCAAACTGACCTTTCATTGCCCTCCCTGAAGTGATTGGACATGAACTTTCTATTGATGATTCTACTCTGCAGTTGTTAGAATGTTCATAAATATTCAACAGCTGGAGCAAAGTTGTTCACAGGCAGGCAGGTGGGCAACAGGTAGGTTTTAGCCTGCTTTGTGTCTGTGTGCATGTGCATATACGTAAGTTGAAATCTGTTACCTCTCTTCTTTGAAGCTCAGGGCATGAATTCTGCCTCAGCAGCCAGGCTTCTATCCAAGATAAATGAACAGTTTCACCTTCACACACTGGCAGCAGCCTCAGATTTGGGAAGCTGAAATGTGCAGCAACCAATACAAGAGAGCCAATGGAAGTTTCATAGAATCACTCACACCAAAAGCACACTGTAGATATTGGTTCCACATAGGAATGTGGATTTTGTGTCATGCATGTCCACTAATAAACACATACCCATCTTTCCACCAGATCTTACCATCAATTTCAGCCTTCCCCAACCTGGTGCCCTCCAGATGTTTTGGCCTACAACTCCCATCAGGCCCAGCCAGCATGCCCAGTGGTCAGGGATGATGGGAGTTTTTCACCCTAATGGACCAGCCTCCAAGGTTCCACATTAAACTTAATTTTTCATGATAATATAAACTAAGGTGTGCAGTGGTGACTTTAATTTATATTGAAATTTTGAACGCAGAGCAAGGTGATAGTACTAAATCTAGATCAGCCTTGCCCAGCTAAAATCAACACTAGCCAACATGTCCAATGATCAGGGATGATGGGAGTTGTAGGCCAAAACATTGAGAGGGCATCAGGTTGGGGCAGGCTGATCCATTTTATTTTATGTGGTTTGTGGAAAAACTGATCATCTGTGATTTCAGCCACATGAAAGTATTCTTGGGACTTGGAGGAACCACTGATAGCTCAGTGGAAACATGACCCAGAGTACACTTTACATATTGTTAAACATCCTGTTATATGGAAGTTACTAGCTTGTATCAATCAGTCCATTTTTATTGGCCACTGGAGTAATTTTATCCTGGAATGCAATAGGTTCTAATTTTAGAGTAAATGTACAAGGCAAAAAAGCAGTATGAACGAGAGGTCTATGACCATGCATGAACTCTGTGGAAGAGCCTGAATGAGAAGTAATCTCGCCTGAATGTGTTGCTCATTGATTAACTGTATCCTGGATCATAAAGGGAACATAAAAATGCACACATGAAAGTGGTGCAAGTTATAAACCTATTAGTATAAATGTATGCCTACCTTCTTTTGATTTTGTGCAGATTTAGGGCAAGATCCTGTGAAAGTTAAGCATTTACTTGGGAGTGAGCCCCCTTGAACAACATGATGGGACTTACTTCTGAGCATATTCACATAGGATTATACTATTAAAGGCCCATTCATTTCAACAGGAGAGTGTCGCATTTGTTCTTAACTTTGGTTGCCTCAGCCCTAATTTTTTTATTACATTTTCCACTGTAGCAATTAAGAAAGAAAGAAAGAAAGAAAGAAGAAAGAAAAGTGGGTTCTTTTCTCCCTCTAAACATAATTTCATTTTCTCTTTGTCTCAGGGTAAAAATCTTTATGCATATTTTCTTAACAGTTTTAGATAAGCAGATTCTCTATAAGAATCACACCTATGTTTTCAGTTGTATTTAGGTAAACCCAGCAACCAGCTTCCCTTACTCTTTTCCCATCGCTGTTACTATCATCTCTCCAGCTGCACCATTTCATTACTGTAACAATTAATTTTTTACCAAATATTTGGCTGAGATAAGCAACGGGGAAAAACAGAGGGAAAGTATTGAGGGTTTTGATGATCAGCATCTTTGAAAAGGATTGTTGAACCTAGTGGGAGAAATGAGGACTTGGGGGTAATCCATGTGCTGAAATATTTTTACTTCTTTTTCTAGAAAATGTGCAATTTGGTCAGGCAGAAAAAATTGAACAGAGCCTTCCAAGCAATAAATCACTGGATTGCTGGTGACATTCATACAATGCGGATATAGTGTTAACTGTATGAGTCAGACAGCCCTTACTGCACTCAGCCTGTTCCTAGGAGGTGACCTTGCCATGGTGTAGTAATCAATCATTCTGGCACAGGACACACTGTTTTTGTTTAATATTACACTATTGGAATATATAGTAAACAAAGTGCAAAGGAAATTTTGAAAGCGAGCACTCTATAAGGCATGCTGGAATATTTAGCTGCCTTCGGAGTGCTACCACATACTTTGTGCTGAGCGGAGGCTTGCCTTCAGTTTACGAAGTTTAGGACAAAAGTGTATGCAGCTGTGCTAATCCTAGTTAACTGGCTGTGCAATGTGAGAGGGGAAATTCAGTGGGAATGGGAGGTTGGAAACAGATTTACTACAATAGTTCCTGCCGCCTAGCATTTCTTATTTTGGCAGCTCAATACAGTGCACGCCCCGTGGTTTTTCCCAAGCAAATGATAAAAAATATCTACACTTCAAACACCATAAAGAATTAAGCAAAGAAATCTTAATTATCTAGTAAACATTGTTTGCATGAGTGGAAAGTTATAAATTGCTTGCAAATATCACTTATCGTTAACCAAAAGGTTATTTGGGATTATGTTTTATGTACCACACAGGCTTGTTAATTCATAGCGGCTGATATCAATGAATAGGTCAGAACAAGAGGAAAGCAGACACTTTAAAATGAATGTACTGCAGGTAAAACATCTGAAGTCCCCCCCCCCCAACATTAGTAATTACCATAGCACTTGTAGAAAATGGTCTGCTACATTTTAAGCCATTTTCTTGAACATAATGTGGCTAGATGGTGTAGCATATGTAAGATCTTGTACCAAATGCATTACTAATATATCGTTTCTGCCTGGATAAAGAGTAATGGAAGTGCATGCACTTAAGATGGTATTCATAGCATCACTTATGTTGGCTAGTTATTCAACCACACCCTTTTGGTTGTACAATCCTGATGGTTAAGAAGAAGCAACATTATATATTTCATATCTCTCACTCTCTTCCGTGTTCAATTTAAAGGGTGAGATACTGATACTAGTAGCTGAAAAAAAAGTTAGTGAGCTACTTAATATGGAATACGGGCACAATCCTATAGTGATGCCTGCAAGAGTGAGAGGAGCGGTGAAGGTGACGCCTCTCCATCCTCCTGCCCTGCCTGTTTTGCCAGACGGGCTTTTTTTGTTTGTCTAGCTGGAGCATTTTGGAGGGGGAGGGAAGGAGGCTGGAGAGGCTTCAGGATCGCTCATATCCTGGCCTCTCTGGTCTCCTCCCCTCCTCTCCCACTGAAACACCTCCTTTTACCCCTCTCTGAGGTCACATTCCTGACCTCAGAGAGGTAGTCAGTGTGGTTCTTTCTGCACCGGACTGTGAGGGGCTCAGTGCTTTGATTCTCAGCTCTGAGGTTGGAGCGCTGTCTGGGATCTAGGAATCTGAAATAGTCTATGGCCCCTCAGATGCTATCTAGGGGCTATAGAATTGCCCCCTCTGATACAAAAGAGTGATACAAAATGTGTTGGAAAAGAAGGGAAACCATCCTTCTATAGTCGAACACTCAAAGGTCCGGTTCGTATGTCACAACAACCATATATATATATATATATATATATTTAAAAGCTGGGTTGTTCATGAGTAAGTGAGCATGTTGGTGCATGCTGCCTGATTTCTCTTGCTGCAAACAGTAGTGGTTAAATAACCCAAGGACACATTGTCTCCGGGTCACTTAACATTGTGTGCAAGCCAGGAAGTCTGGCTTCTCAGTGGAGAGACAACCCAGGGTTTCGCTTTTGTAGGGAATTCTATAGAAGTGTATGTGGAATTGGGGTGGAATAGATAAACTGAGGAATATGTTGCATTTCTTCTTTATATGCTTCTGGCATCACGTGCTATTAAGGGCTTCTTAATATAATGTCCTCATTCCCACTCTGTTTAGATTATTCCATAGAGGCACATGCCCTAATTAAGCTATTAAGTATCATCTGGTGAAGAGAAGCAGTCTGAGTTCAAATTCCAGCTCAGCCATGGGTCCACTGTGCATGTGGCTTTGGGCAAACAGTTCCCCACTGTAAAATGGGAATAATCTTGACTTACCTCAATAGTATTCCCAATTAAAAAATATTATATGTGTGGTTCAAGGGAGGGGCGGGTATTTCTGTACTTCAATTAATGACTAAATTTGAATTCAGGACTATATACTGTATCCCACTCTTGAAGCTTGCTGGGAACAGTAGCAGCGATCACTCTTTCCTGCTTTGCAAAGCACATTGGTGCTAGGAAAGAGCAGGATGAGAGGCTTGGCAGGAGAAAGGCCCACAAAGCAAAAGCTCACCCCAGATTTCCTGCACTATCAAATCTCTCATCTTGACTTGTGTACTTCCCATGCTCACTTCAGCCCTTTTCCGTGTTAGGGCTCTTCTCTACGTAGAATGAATGTGCAGATGTTGAGCAGCAAGCTCCATTCCCCGTGTATTGAAATGCACATTTGCATTGTGTGTCAGTGCATACAAGTGCCCATGTCACGGCTGGGCTCAGTGTGACCTGGAGCCATGAAAAAGTAGGGTTCCAGATCACAGGGAACCTTCCCCTACATGTGTGTGTGCGCGCTTTCACACGCACATTGCAGAAGTGCATTTCAGCTTGCGGAGTTTCCCCATGTCCATTGCATGCACAGAGAAGAATCCTAACATGTTAAGAGAGCCTTCATCTTCACTATTGGTCCTGAAATTGAGGGGAGATGTAGAGGTGTTTGCCAAATTGCCAGTAGTTGCAAGGCACTGAAGATGATGGAAGCCTTTGAAGGATCATAGCAATCTTTATCAATAATATCATCCAAAAGCTCTGTACTATTGGGATTAATCGTTGATCACATTTTCAATTTGGTCATCTCTAATTGTGTCAGATCAGATGTTTGTCCTTCAGGAATAGCAATGCAGTGTTTGAAGAAGAAAAAAAATCAGTGTTCTATTAACCTGAACAGGAAGAAGAAGAAAAATCATATTGATGGATGACATAAGCAACTTTTAGTTTCTGAGTGTAGTTTTTGGTTCTCGTTGAGTTGTAATAGATACACACACACACACACACACACACACAGGGAGAGGGAGAGAGAGAGAAAGAGAGATGTTGTTGGCTATTATTCTCACCAGAATAAATAGCAATAACAATAATAACAGTAACAATATTTATTTATTTATTCATTCATTTGATATGTACCCTGCCTTTCTTCCAAAAAAATGACATTTAAGGCAGCTAATAATAATAATAGATGGTATATTATTATCCTAGGTTCACATGAGCGTGACTGAAAACAGAATTTGGCCACATGTTAGGGAAAAACACCAAATAAAATTTATTTCATAGCTAAGGCATTTACTTTTGCAATAAAGTACTTGGCTATAACATTTTTGCTTATCTGCCATCAATTTGAAATAACAGCCTGAAATTATTTTCCTGGAACAAACCACAGAAAGAGAGGTCAGTGAGGCTCAGTAAAGTATATTGCCCAACTTAGAATACATTATCCCCAAATGTACTTAATCTAAGGTACAATCTTATGCATGTTTAGGCAGAAGAATGCCCTACAACTCCCAGCATTCCCCAGCCAGCACTGCTGGCTGGGGAATGCTGGGAGTTGTATGACATTTTTCTGTCTAAATATATATAGGATTGCACCCCTAGTTACTTAGCATTAAGTATTTTGTGGAGACACATACAGTTAGATAACAGGAATCTTAGGTCTTCTCAATTTAATTTTCCATAGCATTTCTGTATAAGTAGCTCTGTTTGGGTGCTGCTGGATGAGGCTTTTACTGCGCGATTGCCCTGCCTCATTGACAGAATTGTACAGGGAGTTCAGACATCATCTTCCATTTGTAACCCTCCCATATTTTCCAAGTGCTGCTTCTGTCTTTTTTCTTACCGCAGAAAATCTGTTAAGGAGAAAATGAAGGAATAGCTCACAATGTCTTTCGATTGGTAGGTCTAGGAGCCATCTGTCTAGAAGCATCCTTCCTTTCTAAATATCACTGTAGTGGTCTTTTTTTCTTTTTCTGCGACTGCATCCCACGCTTCTAGTTGGGCGTTTTCACATATGTATGTGTAAAAAAGATTGACCTGCCATAATGGAATCTTCTGTTTTTCTCTCACTTTTACATGTCAGTTGTGTCCCTGAAAAATAATGTATGTGCACATACAAACACACAAAAAGATCGCTTTAGAAAAA
This sequence comes from Shinisaurus crocodilurus, assembly GCA_021292165.1. Lineage (NCBI taxonomy): Eukaryota > Metazoa > Chordata > Lepidosauria > Squamata > Shinisauridae > Shinisaurus > Shinisaurus crocodilurus. Next base: position 90,986,596 of record CM037878.1, on the reverse strand, counting down.
TAACATGTGTGTGTGTGTGTGTGCGTGCGTGCGCGCGTGCGTGCGTGTGTGCACCTAAGCTTCTTAGCTCAACTAATGTGTAAAGTCTAGAAAGGTTGTGTAAATTTAGGCTAGTCAGAACACAAAATCCAGCAAACATGTCTAAGAACTACATTGGCAGGTTAACCTAGATTCAGTGTACAAAATAAGTGTAAATCCCCTTATAGGTTCCTTCGAGGAATCGCATTACATACTTATTCCAGTGCTTCAAATCACTGGGGAATGATCATTTTCGCTCCAGTACCATTACAGCGCACCACTTCCTATAGCAATAATGGGTGTCAGGTACTGTTTGGACTAGACAAGATTAAGTTATCACCCCCCCTGCTGTGTGTTAATTTATTGCTTCAGACATTTTCATATCTGATCCATTTTCACCCACTCGGCTGCTGTTCCACAAAGTTCTCAGCTTCTGCCAGTCTCAGTATCATTTGTGCTGAGAATACCTGGCACCGTGAAATGGCTTTCTTCTCAGCGCAAGGCGCAGGTATGATCCTTGGAGAGAGCAGGTGTGTGCGCCGCACAGAACAGGGGAATAGAATGCGGCAGAAACACAGCAAAGCAATATGCTTAGGTGTGACACAAAAACCAAAATATTAGCTTTTTAGTAAACAAGAAAGGAAATTGCGATTCTATCTGAGATCCCAGTGCTAGACATCTTTAGGTAATAGTGTTATTTCTTGAAGGAAATGCAGGGTCACAGTCACACAGCAGCGACATCAAAAATGTTGTGGGGTTGGGTTGTTGTTGTTGTTGTTGTTGTTTTTGGTCCCCTGGTTTTGCTTAGCGATTATGTAGAACCTGCTGAAAAGGTGTTTATTTCTGTTTGTAAATTGAATGCACTGGGTGTTTCTTTCAGCTTTGCCCCAGGCTCTGTTGGATATGCTGATGGAGCTGGAAGCAGAGTCAGGCACTAAAAGAAGGCGCGCAGAAAAGAACTCAAGTAGAAAACAAAGCTGTATTTTTGTCATTTCATACCTCTCCAAAGTCCCACTACGTGAGGTGAAAAAGTGAATTTAATATACAACGTTAAATGGGACAGGTGATGTAAAAAGAAATGTGGAAAAATAAAGGAATACTGTGTGTTAGTCACTTTCTACAGCTGCTGCTCAGCATACCATTCTTTTGTGAATCTCCAGGGCAGGTTGCATGGCATGGAATAAGTTCTGAGTGTTCACATGTATTGTTGCACTGTCCCTGCCTATATGTAGGCCTTAGGTAAAGGCCTAAATGTGTTTCCCCCCCCCCCTTCTCCAAAGTATTTTAAAATTTTGAGGGATTAGATTAATCTCTGTATCTTTTGTGAACATTATGAAGCAAATCAAGCCCTCTTCAGCTGATACATCCAGGATGAATACATGTAGGGAGGGTGAGCAGAATCATGGTGGCAGGCTGTACCCCGGCCTATGTTCAGTTGAACGTCTGAATGGAGCTTACATGTATATAATTGCAGGCATCTTCTCCATGCTAGCATTCAACTGAAAGTGTCCCTGGCTGCTTCCAGATCTATGTGTTCAGTCACTCTAGATCAGGGTGGGCAACATGTGGCCCTCCAGATGTTTTGGCCCACAACACCCATGATTCTTTACCATTGATTATGCTGGCTAGGGCCACTGGGAATTTTAGGCCCAAACATCTGGAGAGACACAAGTTGTCTACGCCTGCTCTAGATACATTGCCTGAATAAAGCTTTAATGACCACTATCTCCCTATAGTCTATTCATGCAACAGTATTAAGCATTTACTGGATACAGCTATTAATGAATAACTTATACAGGTTCAGAGTTTGATATGTTTCTGCAGTTGTTCCAATTTTAGAAGCATCTTTGTTTTCTTTTCAAATGCATTTATTTTGCTTCATTCAGATTTCTTTCCTGCTCTAGACTGCGAGCTCACAGTTGATTACAATATATCCGTATCTCATTAAACTCACAGAGATAGAAATGTGCCAGTGAAACAAAGCTTAGGGAAGAACAGATACAATCTTGGGTCTCTCATGTTCACACCCAACCTTGGCACTGTTAGGCATGAATTATCTGTTGGTAAATCCAGATCAGTGGGATAACCAGAATTGGTCGGCTGTTAAATGCTGCAGGGTGATGCTACATTTGATGTTAAATGCATTATTGTATTTATTGTGCACTTTTAAAAATGGAAATATCTGCTGTGGCGAGCAGGACTGGGATTATGGTGGCATACCCTCCAACATTTCACAGATGAAAATAGGGACACACATGTGAATTTGTAAGAGGTATGGTTAAGCAACATGAAGGTGTGATCAAGGGGGCGTGGCCAGGCAACATGAGGGCGTGGCCAAGGGTATGGCCAGGCAACCAAAGGGCATGGTCAAGTGCAAAAGTTATTAGAGGAAACACACAAAATCTTATCCATTATAATTATTACATTATTATATTATATATTATTTTATAATATTTTATTAGTTGCATTGGTAATATTTTTTACCTTACTTAAACCTGTAATTATTGATATCTGGTGCTTTTCATGGGGGGGGGGGGTCAGTGCTTGCAGGGCAATCTCTTTCTTTTTGTTTTAAAATTGTCAGGATTGGTCCCGGCATTTTCAGGGCAGTTGGAGAAGGAGATGCGGAGGAGGGGGAGCTTTTGGGTGGAGGGAAATACAAAAAGACACGTTGGGGTTTTGAGCCCCTTCAGCATTTTGCTCCAACACCGCTACAGCTCTGGTTTTTAAGCACAAGGAGTAACTCTGAGGGGCTGAACAGCTTTGTTGCTGTTTGTTATTGTGGAAAAGCCCCAGTTTAAAGCACTTTTTGTGTTCTATTCACACAATTTAGATTCAAAGAAACACTTAAACTGGCACAATCTTACAGAATTTAACTAACTTGAATTAAGTTAAAACAAACAGTGCAATCCTACGCACACTCACAGTTACTTGGAAGTAAGTACAAATGTCTTCAATGGGTCTTACTTACCCTGAGGGCCTGGTCAGAGGCAGCAGGTAGAGGGAGAGAGTGCACGCGCGCGCGTGCACACACACACGCATGTGCACACACATACACATACACACACACGCACACATCCCCTGTCTGTTCCCTTCCTGCTTAAAGGGGCCATGGGCAAAATCGAAGATAAGCAAAATAGCTTGTGGGAGGAGAGAGGGGAATTCCTGGCTCTGCATAACAAATGCATAACAAAGTAAGAAGCCTGATGGCTTAAGTGTTTGCGGGAGAATTGGAGGGTATGTGGTGGACTGGGCAGGGAAGGGGAGTATGACCTTTCCCCCTGCCATGAATACAATGAAAACTGACTCTCTACATTGCTTTTTTCATTGGGAGGAAATGCAAATAGCAGTGTGCTCAGGATTTTGTTGGGATCACAACAGGGGAGAAAGGGTTACATTCTCCTTCTTCCCAGTCCTGATCCTTCACAGCTATTTTAAGTTAAAAAAATATGTGCATGTTAAATGCAGTGCCACATTTAGTAGGTACAGAATAGGATTGGCACAGAATATATATTCTGCTGTTTGCAGAATATGGCCATGAGGTCATATATAACCAGAACCAGGCGTTACAAACGTAGCATGCCAATACTTTCAGAGTCCACTTCAAAGGGCTGCTTTGGACCTTGAAATCTCTTCATCGTCTTGAACCTCGGTTCCTGAAGAAACCTCTTCCTACATGGAGCTACTCATGCCTTGTGGTCATCATCCAAGGCCCTTCTCTGAGTGGCCCTGCCCCTGCCAAATGACGTATGTTGGCCGGCAGCAGTGCCTGCTCCGGCTGTGGAATGCCTCCCCAGTGAGGTCGCCCTGGAAACTACTTTCCTGTGCCAAGCAAAGGTTTTCCTGGTGCCAAAGACCTTTTTATTTCCCCAGGCCTTTGAATGTATGTGGTGGCTTATAGTACTGTTTTAGCTCTGTTAATTTTTATTCACCTGCCCTCTGATTTTAATAGATTTAGTGCTGCGTGGTTGTATATCTCTGCTCTCTGGTTTTAAAGTGGCCTTTTGACTCTATAGTTGCATTTTATTTGCTGCATTTTATGGTATTGTTATTGTAATTCATGATCCTGCTATAAGTTGGCCTATAAATGGTATGTATGTATGTATGTATGAATACACAGGTATGTGTGTATTATGTATTATATATGTATGTATGTATGTATGCATGAATGAATAAATAAATAAACTAATGTCACTTCCAGTTTGGCCCGTAGTAGTTTAGGTGATTCAGTAGGATATGGAGAGACTTCACTTGAATCCCACGGTGCCCAATCAGCTTTATTGGACATGGAAGGCTTGTTCTGAAAGACATACTGTACATATTCTTGTGTGCCGACCCCATGCTAGGAGACAACACAGACTTCATGGTGGTGTGTTATCAGTGCACATCGACGTGGATGGACTGACGTATGTAGATAAGCACATCAGAAGGACGTGTGGACTGAAGCTTAGAACAAAAAATTAGTTTCGATATCTCAGTGTGCCAGATATGTTTTCACAGATATTAAATATGACCAGATGGGGAGGCAGATCTACATTGTCTAGAGCAGGGGGAGGCAACATGGTACCCATGTCCAGGGATGCCCTGGACACCTTTTTTGGCACCCGCCCCTCCCACTTTTTAAGAAATTAACACATTTTCTTACCGGAGGCTGGGATCACTGTGAAATAGGTTTCTGCTGGTGATGAAAATTGTGGGTTCAAAAGGAGTTGTTTAGTATGTTGGGGCTCAGACCCCATGTCTGATTTTTACTCAATCTTTTGCACAGGTTACTTGTCCTTTAGCATGCCTCCCGTGGCAGCCATTTTATGGCGGTGCCCAGGAAAGTTTCTCAAATTACCAGATGTGCTCACACAGCCCCAAAAGGTTGCCTGCCCCAGGTCTAGAGCCCTTATTCTGGGAAAATATTACAATCCCTACAAGAACCTAGTAGGAGAAATACTACTACTTCTGAAGCTGCTGCTACTACTAATTTGTGAGCTTATGAATGTTCAAAACATCTTGCATTTGTTATCTCACCCTTACAATAACTGTTTAAGAAAGCAGTATTAACATCTCCAGCCTGCAGATAAGGGAGGGAAAAGGGGTCCGGGTAACAGACAGCAGCTTGCCTAAGATCATTTATGCTAATGAGTTTATGGCCGAGGTGCAGGTTGAACTTAGGTCTTCCCATCTCACAGCCCACCCTGTTAGTCACTAGTGAAGTTAGACCCCCTTGCCTGGCATCACCAGGAGACATTGTATTCTGATGTTCAGGCGAGGTCCTTTTGACCACCCAGTTTGCAATGCGTCCTCAAGGCAGTCCAAGAAGTTACACTTCTCAGTACTCTGGTCCAGATACAAGATGGTTTCCTCCATGTTTTGGTGCCTGGAGAGTTGTATTTTATTTTTTAGTAGATAAGATAGATAAGAGTGTACATTTCTCTCATTCATTATTTTTGCAATAAAAAATGCTCGCTCGCTCGCTCTCTGGTGTCAAGAGTGCTAAAATGTGTGATTACAGGACTGGGCCCAGACAGTTTTCTTGTTTTTCTTTTCTTTTCTTTCCTTTCTTTCCTTCCTTCCACTATGCAAGGTAATCGGGAGTCATATACATATGTAAAGAGATTATATGCATCCCACAAATAAATTCTCCCATGCCATTTTATTTCTAGTAAGTTGGCAGGCTAAAGTGATTTTTAACACTTATCAATTGGATTTATGATTTTGGTGTCATCCACCCTGCTTCTGACATTAGGAAATGTTCAACATGAGGGAGTCATGCAATGATTTTTTTAACTACACTATAAAATACTTTTAGTCTCTTTTCTTTTTAAAATCCATAAATGGATAATTTAATCATAGCCCCAGAGTAGATATTCTAGGGTTCTTGCTCTGCTAATTATTTGGCAGAATTTTGATGTTTTAAATCATGATGACATTTGGGTGACTAGTAAATCATAAATTATAGGTTCATGGTCATCAAAGGCCAGCTTCAGAATCTTGGCTGTGTGACAGAAGAGGAGACTCTTTTGTTCTTGGATGTTCCTTCTCCTACTCCAGTGTATGTGGAGGAGGACAGGTATGGAGAGAAATGAAACCAGATCAGTTGTCTGCTTTGCCTCTTCCTCCCATTCAAATGTTCTGCTTCTGAGATCTCTCCAGAGGTCTGGTTATTTTCATGTAAGTGGATCACAAAAGACATGGTACACTCAGCTCAAACATGTTATGATTTGAGCTATACCATGCATTTTTGTGATCCTAACGAAAAGCTGCACTACAGGTCAAATCTAAGGGTCTTGGCATGCTACTTTTTCAAATATGAAAAATAAATCTGGATTAAACTGTGCCCCAGTAGCACATCAGCTTTAAAATAGATTAGACTACTAAAAGAGGCATTTTTCCTGAAATGTTTCCTATGACTTAAACAAATCAGTTCATTCTCTGTCAATGTGGAAGTATTTTTACTGCATATTGTGGATGCCAACCTAAATCTGGATGAGGACTAGACATGTTGGTGCTTTGAGTTAGATTTCTTTCTCATGAAGTTGATTCAACCTAAATGTATTTTAACATTCTAAGCTATACATAGTTGGGTGGCTTGCTGGACCCAACTTAAAGCCTAGTGCAACTACTTATACGGCTGTAACTCATGACAACTGTTAATGTACATTAAGTTTTCTATGCTTTGGAGTGTTTCTAGTATTTTTCACACTGTGTGATAACTACTAAACATTTGCAGATAGACACACAGAAACCCACTAAGAATTTATTATTGTCAAGGGCCAGGCTGGGGCATTGGCATACCAAATCTAGATCTGGAGGATCTGTCCTCCAGTTTAGGATCCCTGAGGTCTGTGGTACTGGAGAAAGTCAGGACTAGCCAATCCAGAGGCTTCATGCCGGCTGACAATTGTAATGACCAACGTTGCATACCTCAGTTCTCTTCTGGACCTGAAAAACACTCTGAGGCTTAATCATACTCCATGGTAGATCACTAGGCTAGGTCCAGACCTCAGACCCTGGGGATCCCAGAGCTCCTGACTATTATGGAGTATAATGGATGCAGAGACTCTGACCTATGGGCCTAATCTTTCCCACAGAGGTTCCACATCTGGCCCGCAGAGCCTCCTTGAGTTCCTCCAGGGGAGGCTTGGCCTTCAACTCCTGCCCCCTGAAGGAATCCCTGCTGTTATCTCTGATCTGAGATTAGAGATCACGGCAGGGATGAGGGCAATGGGGGACTCAGCTGGTGCTGGGAAGAGTGGCCACATGCAGCATGCACCACCTGCATGGGGATACAGGGAGAAAGGCACAATGGTGGGGAGTGGTCATGTCTGTGGACATGACCACTGGAGAACCTGGTGGTGGGCAATTTGCCCCCCCCCCCCATCTGGTTCTGCAGCCCTGGAATATAAAGAACTGGATTTATTGACTAGAACAATAAATACAAGGTGCATGTTCAAGACCTCAGAGTCATATATTATTTCAGCTGCATGATTGCTGTTGAAAAAAGGTCTGCCACTAGCATGGAGACTGGCAGTATCATAGTGCCAATCCACATGATTAATCCTTTACATATGGTACGGCAACTATTACAGATCAACTATCATACACATGCCTTTTTCCATGGCAACCATGTTTCTGCTATAATGTAGGAAGTGGCCCACATCAAGGAGGGTATGAAGTCCTCTAATAGTCTGACAGTGCAATCCTATTCATGTCTACTCAGAAGTAATCCCCTTTGCATTCAATGGGACTTACTCCCAGGATAATGTTTTTAGGATTGGCAGCCTGAGTGTTGAAATCAAGACGGCCATGGTTGAGTACACTGTGCTAAAAGGCCAAATGATCAAGGGATTCCCTTCGTCGTTGAAATACTTTTGTGACATAACCATGTCACAAGATGTCAAATCTCAGTTCACTAGGAGCAAAGAAGACAAAACAATTTAAGCAAAATGTCATGCCCCTGCCCATGGACAAAGCGTTATATCAGTTAGTATGTGAGGGGAGGGGGGAGTGTGAGAGGAGTGTGGAATGTTGAGATGTCTGCTGATTGGCTGAGAGAGTGAGAAGGGGTGTGTGAAGCCTGTGATAGAAACAGTGGGCGGGGCTGTTCAGGGGGAAGTCGCAGAGGGCTGCCTGAAGAGAGGGGGAGAGAGTGAAAGAGAGAGGGAGAGAGAGTGCTGTGGAAGAGAGCTGTGGAGGGGCGTTGGGGAGGGAGTCTGAAGACTGAGAGAGTGAAGTTTGAAGAGAGTTGTGGAAGTGATCTGAGAGAGCTGTGGAGGGGAGTCTGAGAGAAGTCTAAAGAGAGAGGGGGAGAGTTGGCAGAGAAGTCTGAGTGGAATTGGGAGCTGGAGTCTTGTCTGAGAGAGGGGGGGGAGTTTTCAACATTTAGAATCCAATAACATTATCTGTTTCCCTACCCTTGATTGTAAATAAATAAACTTGTTTCCTTTTTAAAAACTTAAAAGGAGTGGTCTGAGTTGGTTATCCTGAAGGGGTGGGTGGCAGCGGAGGAGATTAAGGGAGTGTGGATTTTTGGTGTCTGACAGGTGGTGGTGAGCTGGTGAGGGGCGTCACAGGTGGAGGCAGCGTCGGGATTTGACCGTATAAAGCTTCGGGTGCGAATCACGAGGTGGGGGTGAGAGGAGACACGTCACACAAAACTTTTAAAAAGTGAATGAAAGTATTCCATAAATAGCCATCATATATAGTAATGTTGAACTCGTTCTTTAAGGGTGGATCCCTATATAGCAAAAAATGCATAAGAGGGTCCACAAGTTTTGCAGAAGTCCAAACACTTTAGAAAAATAACTGTACAGGGAGGGGTTACCAAACAGACATGACATGGAATGCTGATCGACTGTTGCGGGGGAGATTGGTGCGTTCACCACTCCCCTGATCCATCCGTCTGTTATAATAATAGTTTATTGTTATTGTTATACAATAATATTACAATATTGTTATGTTGTTGTTGCTGTTACAAAGTGTAGTGCAACTTTTCCAAGTTTTACTTTTCTAAGTTCCAGGATGTTTAGATTGAATGTACAAATCCATCCTACTGTAAAAATAGAGAGAAGCAGCAAACAGGATCCTTGGAGTGAAAGTAAATTCAATCTCTGATATAATGTAAAATGGTTAACCACACAAAGAAAAACATTAATGACTATAATCCAATGGTATAGGGCTTGTGCTCATGGTCTTTGCAAGCTCTGCTTCATCAGCCAAGCCTGAATGAGTAGGGTTCTGCCTATTGCACCGCCATAATAGAAACACATCTGGCTGGCTCAGTCCTTCAGAAATCTTCCGTGTTAGGACTTGTACATTAACTGTAACTTGCTTCAGCTAACCACCATTGCAGTTTCCTTTCTTAAGCTCATATCATGCAGTGGTTCTTTTCAAACTAAACCAAACTATTTATAAAATGAAGTCTGAGCCAAAAGTTCTTACTTGAGAACTTTTGACTAAAAATCTGTGTGTGTGTGTGGGGGGGGTGTAGATCTGGAGGACAAAAAAACTAAGGGACCATTTCTGGGAGAGGGGAAGTTTTTAAAAGTTTCCAGGGGGTGTTACCAGGTGCATTAACTGGTAAGTTCCCCAAAATGTTAAAACAATTTCATCTCATCCCCCACCCCCAAATTCGCCACCTGCAAATGGGTAAGCAAATTGTGTGGGGAGACCTTCTGCAATGGCCCCACACTATCCAATTGATGAAGTAAAGTATTTCCTGTACAGGGACCACAATAGGGTCCCCAATTTAGCCACTCATGCTCATTAGTAACATAGCACATTTCCCAAGTGCTCAGACATTACCTCACTAAGCCTTAGCAGAACTAAGCAAGGAAGGTCAATATTTTCTTGATAGTATAGAAGGAGGAGTGAGACTTGATGGTAGCTTGCCTAAAGTCACTCAGTGAGTTCATGGATGAGACAAAATTTGAAGTGGGGATTTCCAATGCTTTATTGCTTTTTCTTCACCACTACACCATACCAACCTTTACTTCATCACAACGAAAAGGGCTATGACTTGTTGGGATTGTGTCGAGAAATGCAAGTATTACAAAATTCCGCTGAAGACAGATCAGGAGACTGGCTGGAGATTACCGTACCTATGACGTTGAGCAAATGAGAAAGTAGCTGATGACATTAGGGGGCCAATGAGAATGGACAAAGTCTGTCTTTGAGCTACACACGTGAACATGAATTCAAGAGTATAACTATATGCTTGATTGTTGATTCCCCCCCCCCCCCTGTTCAGGACAAATTCAAGGTGTGAAAACTAAGTTTGTACTTTTTAAAAAGCACATGTAGAATTTCCAGTTGTCTGAACAATTTTGTCAGGTTTGCACATGACACAGAACAAGGAAAAGCAGAAATGTGAATGGCATATATTCCCCATCTTCTACAGTAAAGTATAAAGTGGGGCTCCCAGATATCCATGAGAAGAACTGGGAAACCCAGATGGCCTGGGGAACTTATAGATCTCATAATATATGAGAAGCACACTGGGTGTTGCAGCAAATGCATGGAAAGTGGAAGTGTGCAGGACTTACTGTATGTATGTGTCTGCTTTGCCCACTTCAGTACAATCCACAATCTGGCTCTCTCTTTCACTTGCTATGAAGCAGCAGAGCAGAGGTTGCAGAGTGGAAGCCCAAGGAAAACTCTTGAATCTTTATTGGGTCTGTTCTTATAAAGCAGCAACAGCATCAATCTTAAGGCCACCCAGACTCTGCTGTTTTCACTGGCGCATGTGCTTTCCCTCTAAATGACATTTCAGTATCTACATTCCCTAGAGGTACACTCTTCCTTACTTCCCTGACACTTGTATGGTAGACTGGTGGCTCAATTGCTGGATCAATGGGAGAATTTGCCACACTGATTATTTCTTTTCTGTTGCAGATTGTGGCACCACTGATTGGGATTAAAAAACAACAACACCCTGAATCAGTATCTCTATCTTCTGCAGTAGACAAGAAGAAAAAGCATGGAAAAGAACAATGGCTCTTTCTTCTAGATTTAAGCTGACATGTTGTGTGCCATCACACATTTACATAAAAATGGGAATGCTCAAATGTTAGAAAATGTCTAATCTAGTTAGGAATATGCTACAGTTTATTAGGAGGTATGCAGAATATGGCAGAAACAGTACTGGCCTTCATAAATATGAAGGCATATATAGATAAGCATATATAGATGTGACAATTTATGGTAATTAGGAACACAGGAAGCTCCCTTATACAGAGTCAGATCATTGGCCCATCTGGTTTGAATATTGTCCACATCACGGGTGAGCAGAAAGTAGATCTCCAGATGTTTTGCGCTTCAGCTCCCAGCATTCCTGATCACTGGCCATGCTGACAGGGGCTTTTTGGAGTTGAGGTCGCAAACATCTGGCGATCCACCTTCTGCCCACCCGTGGTCTACACTGACTGGCAGTGGTTCTCTTGGGTTTCCTGCAGGACTCTTTCCCAGCCCTACCACCTTGAGATGCCTGGGATTGAACCTGGGCCCTTCTGTGTGCAAAGTATGTATTCTACCACTGAGCTACAGTCCTTCCCTGATTATTGGTTGCAGGCATACAGTGCGGTAGTGCAGCAGGTAAACTAAGTTTATGCATTATATTTAAAGGGTTAAGCTCTTTATCAAGTAGGTAGTATAGAACTAGATCTATAATAAGAGCTCTTTGTATGTTACTCAACTGAAGAGGGTCCATGTAATTAAAGGGGAGTTGGGAGACCCCATTGGCCCCACCGCCGAGGTCATGTTTCACCTCCCGGTTCTACTCCTCACCTCTGTGTGCTGAGCAATGGTCTTGAGGAGAGCTGGCTGTACCTGTGGAGGCTCCTCCATGGAACTGGGGATCCCCTGCCATTCAGGGCTTCTGATCACATCAGTTCCAGCTTCTTTTGGCAGAACATTTTATTTATTAGTTTGATTAATTTTAAGGATGTATATCTGGTCCTTCAAAAACTTTCCAATCGCAGCTTACACAGCATAGTAAAAACAGCAACATAATAAAACACAGATAAAAACAACTTACAAAAAACCCCTAAGGGCTGGATCCAAGATCTGCCTTCTGTGCGAGGAAGGTCCCTCCACCTGATTTTGGGACATCCCCCCTCCCCTCCACACACCTCAGCTCACCCCATTCAGCAGGGCCTCCTGACTCTCTATGTAGCATTTTCACAGGCTGGAGGGTCTGCCGTGGGAAGGAAGGGGCAGGGAAGGTCACTTACACCAGTGCAGTTGATCCAGCTTACATATAGATCCAACCCTAAAACAATGGCAAAACACCAGACTTCTGAAAATCCTACAAGAATGGGCCTGGAATATTCTCTCAGTGCTGTGTCTCTTCTGCATGGTTAGGGCAAGACTTCACGCAGATGACAACACAATTGAATTGCTTTCCCACATGGGCCCATCAGACTGCATGGAAAGTATGTACAGTCATGCCTTGGATTGAGAGCATAATTCGTTCCGGAAACGTGCTTGTAATCCAAAACACTCTTATATCAAAACGAAATCCCCCCCAAAATATTTGTACAGAGATTTTTAATTTAAGCTGTACTACAGTACTTGTATTGCAAGACGCTGCTTGTATATCTAGTAAAAAATAAATAAATAAATATTCAAAAATTTGCTTGTCTTGCAAAACGCTTTCAAACCAAGTTACTTGCAATCCAAGGTATTACTGTATGTGGACATCACTAGGCCCCAATCGTACAGAATGGATTTTGCACTGCACTGCACTGCACTCCTGAGTAGTATGGCCATTGGCCAATTCTGCAAGGCTAAAAATAGAAGAGGAAATGCATAACCAAAAAGGTCACAGATTTGCCTAGAATTTGCATATTCTAATTGATATCTATAGATGCAAATTTAGACATTATTACTATAATTTAGATAGAAACACAATATATCTGCTGGCCAGATGGTAACTGAGGACAGGGTACTTCAAGTACCCTGATCTCCCTGCTTACAGATTTGGACTGGACAGCCCTTCAGAGGATTGTTTTCTGATAGCCCTTCAAATAGAGGACTGTCCTCTGTAAAGTAGGACATGTGGCCACCCTATTACTGAGCCAGGAGCTGAGTTGGATAATTATTCTGAAGGGTGGCATAAGACAAAAGACAAAGCCTGAGTATGGACTTTCCAGGTCAGAAAAGGTTGTGTGGGTGGGACACCTCAAGCAGCAAAAAGAAAAAAAACTGGAAAGCTTTGCAAGATTGTCAAAAGATTTGGAAGCCTTTGATTAGTTAAGTATTTTGTGCTAAGCTGTCATTTTCATGGCTTTTGTCTTCAACACTATTCTTTCTTGATTCAAGTTCTCCTTGGCCTCAGAAATGTCTCTTGTTATAGTTTGTTTGCTTTAATCCTCCAAATTGACATGCTTCTTTCAAAGCTTTTCCCCAACAGGAATTAGGGTAATTTGGACTCCCATTCACAATAAAATAACAGGATTTGAGCTTTTACACACAGAAAGGAATATGGAGTATGGGCAACACAATTTACATTTGGTAATGGGGGCTTCCCCTGCCCCTTCCAATAGGATTTCCAGTCTTCTTGCTTGACCTTTACAGCAGTATGAATTGAGCTTTTTAGGAAATGTCCAGAGAACTAAACACAGTCACCAATTCCCATTATATTCTTCTTTGTTTTGCAGGTGCTAAAATCCTATTTAGCCCAGTATTTTTCATGGACCTTAATAAAATCGTTCTGTGCTTTGAAGACTAAAGAGAAAAATACACCTCTTTGGATATTACAGGTAATGGTCAAGTTTTCATTGTCCGCATCCATCAGTTTTACACTATCCTATCTTGATCGGCTGCACAAATAAGGATGTTGCTCCTTATTTACAAAGGAATCCATTCATTATGGTATGTCATGGGAGTGAAAAGAAGGGAGGTGACCTATTTAAACTGATTGCAGAAATAAGCATTCAAAAGAACAATAAGATATTTGGGAACTCTGGGGGCTGGGAGCTGAACAATGCTAGAGAATAGACCACTGGAAAAACATCATTCTTAGCTGTTTTCATTGCAATTTGGTCAACAATGCGGGAATAAAATAACACACACACCCCGAGTTATTCGATCCATTCCCTTACCATGTCACCAAAAAAACCCAAAGCAAAAGAACTGAAAAACCATGCCCTCAAGAGACTCAGTTGTGTAAACATAAGAATTGTTTATAATTGAACCCAAGGAACAAATGTCTGTGTAAATTATATGGCTTGCTACCCACTGTTTTCATTAGAAAATATAGGGAAAGATGCTCTGTCTTGTTTCTTCAGTGATTATGTAATTACAATGTTGACTCCATCTCCCAAGGTCTGTATGGTTCCCTGCTATGTTCCCATGCCAGAGAGAAGAAGAGGAGCTGCATAGACTTGTCAACATAGCAGCTTATGTGTAGTGGTTTAATATAAAGCTAGGGAGTTTTTCAGGCTGGTCAGAGACATCTCATCTGGTGGATCCTACAGCTTATTGTCTTACAGCAGTGCTTAGTGAAAGCATGCACTGGCAAGTGGTGCTTGGGTCTCAGGCAGGGCAATCCTATGACAGGTCTCCTTAGACAAAAAACCCATCGAGTTCAATGAGATTTGCTCCCAGGTAAGTGTTTCACAGGGATGGGCAATCTGCAGTCCTTGGCTTAATTTCATTGGGCCTTTGGCCTAAATTCAAGATCCCTCTGCAAGTGATCAGTTCAGGCTTCTGGCAAGAGAGATCTGTCGTCCTCCAGCAGCCTTTGTGCTAGAGGTTCCCCCAGGTTCAGAGAGAGAGGGAGAGAGGTGGAGAAAGGGGTGGCAGAAAGAAAGAGAAGAGAGAGAAAAGTAGATGACAGAAACAGAGAAATAAAAGGAGTGGCAGAAAGAGAGGAAAGGTATCCTCACCCACTTTGGGCTCTGGCCTTGCTCACCACTAGCTTCAGCCCTGCTCACCACTAGCATATGGTCCCCAACAGATTACCCCTGAGGAAATACAGCCCTCGACAGAAAAAAGGGTGCAGGATTGAAGGCTTATGCATCTATATGGAACTGTCTAACCACCCATACTGGTTATACAGATTCTGACCAGGATACTTAGGAGAGAATGAAACTATAAAGCAATACTATTTCACACCAGAGAAATAATGCCTTTCACCTATATAGGAGTCACAACTGCTACAACAGATATTCATTTATAAAGAATGAGGTAAAGGGTAGTATCCTATTCGACACTACTGCTAACGTAAATTACGTTATACTAGCATAAGCAACTGCTAGTGCAATGTCAATAGCATTTGCTGGCGCAGCGGGTTTCCCCAGAAAACCTGTCATGCCAGCCAATGCTATTGGCATTGTGAGAGAGGTCACTTCCACTAGCATAACATACTCTACATTAGTAGTAGTGTGTCCAATAGTATACTGCCCAATGCAACAATGGTTGATGAAGGAACAGAACAAGGGAATATACTTTTGAAAGCTGCAA
Organism: Shinisaurus crocodilurus; assembly: GCA_021292165.1. NCBI lineage: Eukaryota > Metazoa > Chordata > Lepidosauria > Squamata > Shinisauridae > Shinisaurus > Shinisaurus crocodilurus. The sequence goes on along the minus strand of CM037878.1, from coordinate 90,971,122 downwards.
AAATCTGGCTTCTTAATGGATGTGTTTGTTCCCTATCCCCAAGCTCTAAGAAGGGCCAATATTTATTGAAACAATTCCATCTTTCCTTTTTGGAGTAGTGACTGCCAGGTCTGTACCTGCATAAGCTCCACTAAGAGTAGTGCAGCTTTTATTATTCAGCACCTTTTCCTCATAAAAGATAGTTACACTTACTGTACTTACGATAACCTAACATTCTTGCGATAAATCCTGAAAATTAATATACTATATCCTACAGATCACAGAATGAATCTGTCCTATACTTTGTGGAAATTGAAAGTTTTGGAATACTGCCAGTTAAAGGAGGACTAATGACTTAATGATAATTGTTAATGAAATGAGAGGATTCAGCAATAAATCTCCAAGTTAAATACACCAGAAATCTATTTAATACACCAGAAACTATTTCTTTATGGCACCTGCATGCTTTCTCCCATATTACATGTGGGACACATGAACAAAGATATTAGGGGACAGATTACTAGGGCTGATGGGGTGGACACTTGCACAACAGACTTCCACCCAAATCTGTATTCACCCGTGTCACCTATTGGTTGGGAATGCTACTGTCTCCTAAAATGATAGCCCCTCTCATCAACTCCATTGAGCTTTAGGGCCAAACTGGATGTGATGTTAATCATGTGATTGCCTCTTGTACATTGGTTTTTCTTTCCATGCAAAACAGCAGCCTGAGTTGGGACTAGGAGAATGATGGGGCAAAGACTAAAAAGTGGGGCTGGTGAAGCTGCTCAGCTCTGCATCTGCAATGCTCTGGCCACAAGCTCAGCCGTGGTCGCTTTGTCTGCATGGCAGCTTTCTCATTGAGGAAGGTGCACACGGGCAAAACATCCCACACCCACACCCCACACGGTTATTTCTGATCGCAGTTCAGAGATAACAGCAGGGATTTCTTCAGGGAGTGAGGTTTGGTGGCCAAGCCCCATCCCCTGGAGGCGTCCATGATGGATTCATGGGCTGGATGGTGAACCTCCATGGGCTGGGTTGGGCCAGAGGTTCCCCTTGCCTGATATAGGACATTCAAAGGCCAAACACATTATTAACATCATCACCTCTACTCTGGCCCTTATGTATCCTGTCCTCTGACGAAGCCCCAATCCTTGAGGGCTCATGGGCTTCCAAAGTCTATGTAGCTAATTGTGCTGTGTACCTAAGTTCTGTGTGTGATGTGGGTGGGTGGGTGGGTGGAGTTCTGCTTCTCAGATGATATTCTCCCCATCCCAAACTTGATTTCTGTTCCTGCCACTGGGGACTCCCCACAGCCCCGGAGAGGAGAACATCCTTTTAAAGTCTACTTCAATAACGAGGAGCAGTATGCTATCATACAACAGCACCAGCCCAGGTTTTATGATTTATAGCCTTTGCATCCTACTCATCTTTCAAGGAGTTCAAAGTGGCATAGATGGGGCTATCTCTTAGCAACTACCATGTGAGGTAAGTTGGGGTGTTGTGAGAGAAGATCTCGCTCAAGGTCACCCAGTGAACTTAGCCTCAGTTCATGACATGCACTGGAGCATGGGCTTAGAAAAAAGGAAATAATTTCTGGCACTTTCTCATATTAAATGAAACGCTAATTAAATCAAATCCATTGGTAAATGTACTTCTTGGTTTAGTAAAATTAAAACAGAGGATTCCAGACAGATCATTATTCTTGCTGAGAGTTGTTTGCTAAAACTACTATTATTATATCTTATTTGCCTTCTAGATAACCTGCCACCAATACGGGGCAGTGGTATAGATCTGAGGTGGAAAAACCGGCCATCCCCATAATTTCTATTTAGGCTCTGGATCACACTTGCGTATCTATAAAATTGTGTAGGGAGCAAAATAATTGAGAACTACACTGGCAATGTGTTCCGCAAATTTGGGCAGAGTGCCTGCCAGTGAGCTCTGAGCTCTGCAGCCTTATATCTAAACCAACCCACCATTGGGAATATAAAATCAAAGCAGAAAAATTGAGCATTTAATGGTCTACCATTATTGTTGAAATCACAATGACAGGCCATGATCTTCCAAGTACAATTTTGATCCTCAAATGTAGTAGCGGAAATTACAGCGTTTCATACCCTGACTACATTATAGGAAATAAAACATCTGTCCAAATATTAAAGATATAAAAATTCTCAAAATAAAGATATTTGAGAATATCTTGTGCAGAGCACCTTTCTACCTGCTTGCTTAGTATAATGCAGTCATTATGGCAATAAATGTTTCTAATAAAGTACGAAAATGGATTGTTTGCTTTGCTGCTTGTATGAACTCTCATTTCTCTTTTTATTATATTGAATCTGACATTTGCTTACCCTTTATCAGTGGAATATTTAATCAACTGCAATCTGTAAGAAGCAAGAGGAATTTCTATTTTATTTAAAACCTGTCCCACATGGAAAAAAAAGGACTAGGGAATAGGTCGTGCAGTGTATGGTAAGTGTGAAGCATGTTAGAGTTACAATCTTGAATATTTATCTAGCCTACAAAATATATTATAAACATGTACAACAGTATCTGTGTCTCTTCCAATTGTTTAATTCAGTACCAAAAAGATGTAATGTTTTAATGTACTTCTTCACTATTTCTACTTTTTATGCATAATGCATGAATGGTAGATTGGAAGGTTATTGTGAAGAATTGTTTTTCTGGTGTGTGTGTGTGTGTGTGTGTGTGTGTTTTTAAGGCAGTTGTCATATGTATTGTAATTTAATTTTGGTGTTTATTTGACCAAAATACTCAGTTGAAACAGTCTGTGTTTCCTCTTGTTCTGTATTTTGGTTGATCCCTTCTTTTAGACAATCTAGTGACAAGTGTTAGTTATCTGGAAGAACATGGTTTTCAAACCAGTGCGGTATGATTTATGGTTCTTGTTTCACAGAAAGTATCACAAGCTCGCAGAAGTGAAGGCTTCCAAATAGGCATCTAACTTTTGTAATAAATGCAGCTAACAACATGCCTGAAAATATATAGGAAACAGAGTGAGCGATGTCTTATTATACAGTGGATAGTTTGATTTGGTCTGCTTTTGATTAGAAATTTGGCCTGCATCTGTTTCAGATTTCAAACCCATTCAGTTGCTTAAATGTTCCTACAAGCAAGAGTTTACTGCACATTATTGTTAGCTAATAATTCTAGCAAGCTTTTTTAAAAAATGTTATTTACGTGACTAAAGATCCATGATGTCTTTGCAATGTGATCAACTCTGATACCAGAGCACAAGGGGGGCACTCAAAGGCAGCAGAGGCCGCTGCGTCTGGGAAAATATATATGGAAGGAAATTTGTGTTAGCACAATATGTAATCTATCTGTGGAATTTATTGCCATGGGGTCACTGATGCAAAAACTTGAGCTAGAATTCAAGTAAAAGTGAATTATTGACATAGAGCTGTGATGAATATTCTTCAGTTCTGATCTTCAGGTAGGAAAACTAGCAAATTCAGTGGGGTAGACATTTCTCCTGAAAAACTCTTGTGCACACATTCTCATTGTTTCCCATAGCTGCTGCTGTGGTATCATCCCCCCTGGATCAGTGAATGGGATATTGCTACAGTGGCATTAGGTGCATATTGCAATCCAATATCTTTAGCCCAAAAACTGTACAAACAAAATGAGAGGGAAGAGTCTCCCCAAGGGGCGGTGGTGGTGGTGGTGTGGAATCTGTTCCCTCCCCCACAATTTCTACTGCAGTGATGAATCTGACTAGATTGAATCTGGTCAAGTCAATTTCACTCCAAAGAGAAAATGTGCACCTGGTGTTTAAAGGTGAGTGTCTCAGAACCAAACTAGATGTACATTTAAAAATTTTTTTTTAATGAAAAGTAGTCCAACGGGGATCTGTAATTACGACAGAGGAATGGTGTGTGGGTGTGTGTGCAGGAAACATGGATTTGCCACACCTGTGTGCTGTGTTGAGAACACCTAGAAGCATTTGACTTGCTCTTGGTAAAAAGAGAATGCTGGACATGATGGACCTTGGTCCATCTAACTAGAGACAGGTGAATCTGTCAGTTTTGCTTTCTCCTGCATTCGAATTTTTAAATTCTCAAGTTTTTTCTCTCCCAGATATCTGGAATTTGGCAAACCTTCATGACTTTCTATCAAAAAATGAACTGAAGTGACATTCTCACCCATCTGCACCAGCCAAATTCAATAGGTACAGAGGATAAAATGGGGAGGAGGAGGATGATTATGTAAGCCGCCTTGGGTTCCTTGCAGGAAAAATGGCGGGGTATAAATATAATAAATAAATAAATAAATAAATATTGCCTGCCACCAGCCCATATAGCTGTTAAAGATGAGGAACAACCCTAATTTAAGCTCTAATGTGGTTGAATACACAGGGATTCAAAGCCAGACTTTTAACCCTGTGCCTGGATGGACAAATCTGTCCATTTTGGTTTCTCCCACATTCGATTTTTTTAAAAAAATCTCATGTCTTTTTTGTTCTGAATATGAAGAACTTTGGGAATTTTGGTAAATTCTGATCCAAGCCAAATTGAAACAAGATTCTTACCCATCCATTGGTCTAACTTAGTTTCAGCAATTGGGGTGGGGGTGGGGGGTGGGTATAGACATGTAAAAAATTAAAAATAACAAATAAAAACATTCTTATGTTTCTAAAGGAGGGCTGTTTGCAACAGCAGTTCATGTGTCACTCTGATCTAGGGTTCCTTACCAGTGTTTTCTCTCCCTGTGTGCATATTGTCAATTCAGTTCTTCTCTGGGCTTTTGTGTTTAGCACTCAGCATTGTATCAGCTTTAATGTGCTGTCGCTGTTAACACTTACATACAGTTTTGGCAACAATTTGCATGTGTGCACATGTTTGCGTATCTCCATATATACACTGATGTGACAGTTGATTGCTTGGTAGAATATTAACAGTTGGAAGGAACTTCAGTTTGTGTGTGTGTGTGATAAACAAACCATTGGAGCCTTGAAGGTGCTTTATGATATTGGACTAGCGGCAGCATGTAGACCCTTTCACCTCTAGGTAACTGGCTTCAATCCAGCTCTGGTAGGTAATGTCTCCCAGTAGGGAAGCCAATGACTATGAATGGGCATGGAGACTGAACTAGTGTCTCGCCTCTAGAAAATTACCAATGTACATTGCACTGCCAGTGCTCATTTCATGCCAGTTCAGTGGAATATGAATTCACGCACGCACATGCACACACACACACCTTTGTATATGTACACTTTTTGTTTTCAGTGTTCTCAACCAAGTATCTTTCACTAGCACTAAACTGATCCGACAGAAAAGAAGGAAGGGGGAAAATAAAATAAAAGGAGAAAAAAGAAGAAGCAGGCTGTGATATTCACTGTTATTAGCAGCATAAATTCATTGACACACTTGCTACTTATGTGGACAAGTGAAAGGAAAGGGACAAACCATTGTAGCTTGACGGCTCCCAAATGGCAACATATCTATGCAGCTTTAAATATGTGTCATTCTGTGTCTGCGTTGCTGCAATTTACACTCAGCTAGTTGGTCCCTATGATCTTTTAAGGCATCTTGAAAGAAATTATGGGCTCTGGGGAACACAATAGTCACAGACCCCTCTTTCCTTTCATTCACCCTACCCGAGACGCATCCTCACTCCTTTGCACAGACTTCCTGTGACGAGTGGCCAGTAAGATTTCTTTGTCATGGACAATAAGGTCCAATTAATTATCACATGCTGGAGGCCAAGTGGAAGCCACTGGATATTCTTCTGTGCGGTGATTCCATGCAGTGGAGAATTATGCAACAGAGGTATTTCTCCAGTGGATATTGAGTTTGCACACGGCTAGTGAGTATGCAGAATATGTGGTGTGGAAACTCTCTCTGCCATATTCTACTTGGTGAGCAGCACTCTTTAGTTATAGGTATTGCAAGAAGTTGCCAGCATGCAGAAGCAGCATTCTAGAATGGGGATGGGGAGCAGAAGGTAGATCTACTGGTAGATCTCTGGGTGATCTGAAGAGGATCAGCAAGGATTTCTTACTCCTAATTGTTTAACAATAGCTGCAACAAAATGACCCCCACTAAATTACACTGCTGAAATGTAGAAAGCTTGGAGGAATGACCATGAATGGATTTTTGTGTAGAAGGACTGCAAGCTCTGTTCATTCCTGATGGTACTCAAAGCAAATTCCTGGGTTCAGAATTATTTAGTTCTAAGCGTATATCTTTTGTATATGGCCCTGGATGGTGGTTCTTGGGGTTCCTGCAATCCTGAAGTCATCCCAGCCCTGTTCTAGAAATGTCTATTTCAAAGCTGTAGTGCCAGAATCATTCTTGAGAGATTAGTACTGGGAGGGGATGAGATTGTTTGTTTATTTATTTATTTATTATATTTATTTACCGCTCATCAGCCCAAAGGCTCCCTTGGCGGTTTACAGAAAAACAGGATAAAAACAATCTTAAAGCCAAAAATATCATTAAAATAGAAATACAAATACAATATAATACAAAACAATAAAACAAAGCAGCCAGATTAATCAGACCGGAGGTACAGCAGTGATAAAAAAAATGGGAATAAAAATCTAACCATTAAAATATTGGGTAAATAAAAAGGTCTTCACCTGGCACCTGAAGGAATAAAGAGTAGGCGCCAGGCGCACCTACTTGGAAATTTGATTCCAGAGATGGGGTGCCACAACTGAGAAGGCCCTTCCCCTAGTAGCCACCCTCCTAGCCTCTCTTGGAGGGGGCTCTCTGAGAAGGACCTCTGAAGAGGATCTCAGGGTTCATCAGAGAATTTGAGCTCCTGGTATCTTACTTGCCCCCTTCCTATTCTACAGCTTCTGATCAAAAGTCAGAAAAGGATATAGGAATCTGCCTTACATTGAGTCAGGCAAATGAATCCATCTAGCCAATTACTGTCCATTCAGATTGATAGCACCTCAGAAGTTAGGTATCTTTCTCTTTCCCAGCTCTCTTCTGCCATAGATCTATGGCCTCTCCCCTAGAAAACAATAATTATGTGTTGTTGTGAATAAGGTCCCCAACATAACTCCTGATCACAAGGACACCCCTCCAACACACACACACACACACACACACACCATTGTAGCCACTTTCAAATTGAGCAAAGGCAAGAGGCTTTTAAACCTCCATTCCTGCAGTGTAAACTGCAATAAGGACTTTGACTGAGCCCTCTCCTTAATATATACCCCATCAGCTCATGATGAGGCATGAAATAAGGCAAAGGCTTCTGCTGAAGTTTTTGTTGCTTTTCACACTGGGTAGAGGAGGTTCAAGAGCTCTTTGCCTGTATTGTGGCTTGTGTGTGAATGAATCAGTGGGTAAAGCCCATGTTGCTGACCCTTATGTTCTTATAAGTCCCTATTAGAAATGAGTTGCTGATCAGAATCCAACTGAAGAGTGGGACTTGCTTCCAGGTGACATGTTTAGGAGAGAGCTATATAACCCCATATCTTCAAGGAAAGGCTTAGTTGTGGACACATGATTGGCATGCGGAAGGTCCCAGGTTCAATCTTTGGCATGTACAGGAAGGGCTGGAAAAGACCATTGAAACTCTGGAGATCTGCTGGAAGCCAGTCTAGTCAATATAGAGCTAGGTGGACCAGTGGTTTGACTCAGCATAAGTCCCTTATAACAAAAAATCTGATAAGTTCCTTAAGATCCAGTCATTTTTGGTTAAGTGTACATTTAGAAATACTCATCTGATAGCATAGATCTCATAGATCATAGAGTTGGAAGGAGCATACAAGGCTATCGAGTCCAACCCCCTGCTCAATGCAGGAAACTAGAGGAGGGGTCTCCCATCCAAGTAATAACCAGGCTTGACCCTGCTTAGCTTTCCACACTCAGGCAAGCTGAGCCAGCGTAAGCCACAGGCTTTTTTTTTTTATAAGCCCTTTTCTGTATTGAACCTCTTTAGTATGGTCATGAGCAACAGCAAGATGTATACACACTTGTAAGCAAGCATATGCTTACAATGCATATACAATGCACTGTATACTATACAGTGGGGGGTTTTGTGTTTTTTTGGGTGTGTGTGTGTGTGTGTGTGTGTGTGTGTGACATAGTTTTGTTAAATTTCTATTATCCACCATATAAAAAAGGAAGACCTGTGTTCTGTGTTTCAGTTAAATGCTCCTATTTAACCAAACTTTGAATGAATGGTATGAGGTATATGAAGCACAAAGAGACTGGTTCTTATTATTATATATGAAAACTATAGACTCTCCAACTTCAGTTAAAGACCACCCTGTAGTTTAATTTGCTACAGAATGAAGCTTTCCTATTTTGTTTAGCAATGCAGGATGCTGTGAGCATATTTTACTAGTCTTCTGGACTTTTCTATTTTGCTCACTTCCTCTTTTCTTCCAGGTACAGTTTGCAGTTTAGTTATCATCTCAGAAGTATTATACAGCCTCTTATGGCAATCAGAATCGGTTGGAAATTTCCAGTGATCTCAGTTTGGATCAGGAGCTGTTAGTAAGACTAGCACCACTCAGGATTCATTCTTCAGCAATGCGATTTTTTGGGGGTAGATCTTTCAGTGAGTAATAGATTTTCCCAATCACAAGCTTTGACATTGTTGGCATTTGATTCTTCAGATGAGATTGAGTGGATTTTACAGTCAAGGCAAGAACCTATTTAAGAGTTAAGCTTACCAGTCTCGTTGAGAACCATAAGGAGAGTGTTTGAGTGATATCTCTTCTTACAAACCATGGTAGCAAAGGAATCAGACTTCTTTAAGGGAAAGTGATTAAGGCATTCTGTAAATCTTGAGGGTGGTTTTTGTGGAGGTTTTCATAGACAAGAGGTAGGCAACGTGGTGCCCACAGGCACTGGTGTGTCCCTGGACACCTCTCTGAGCACCCACTGAGTTGCCCTACCCTTACACTTAAAAATAAATAAATAAAATAAAATCTTACCAGTAGCTGGGATCACTTTGAAGCAAAGCGAGGGCCTGCAGTCCCTGCCATCTCCATTTCCTATGAATGCCTCTGTGCCACACATGGGGCTGAGATATTCTTAGGAAAGGAAGATGCTGGGAGGCTGCAGGCCAATGCTTTCCTCTGTAGTGCACCCAGCCACCAAGGAAAAAAAAGGAGAAAAAGAAAAAGGGACTCCTGTGAGAGTGTGGGAGAAAAAGAGAGAGGGGGTGAGTTGGGGGGTAGAGAGATAAGGGAGAACAAGAGTTTACCTACCTTTAGGTATCTGTTGGCATGGAAAAATGTGGATTCAAAGGAGCTGTTTAGTTTGTTGGGGCTGCAATCCCCAACTCTGCCTTGTGCTTAATCCTTTGGGCAGGTCACTTGTCCTTTGTGATTATTCTCAAAAGGTTGCCTACCACTGTGATACAGACCTTTTTGTAAAGCTAACCAGACAGTAAGCAACCGGTCCCCGAAGAGGCATTTTAGGGAAAGGTTTTTCAACCTCTAGATTTCTTCTTTTAAAAAAAGAAAGCAACATATTTTACAGTGTATTTTATTCCATTTTATTTTCCATTTTATTCCATTCTATTATTGATTCCTAAATGAGATTTGGAATCCTGCTCTGCTTTCAGTGATGTGTATGGCCCATTATGACCTAGAATCTAGACCCTAGATAGATATCCTGGTGCCAATAGATTTCTCATCCTCTGTCCAAATGAAATTGATGAAAAAGTATTTGCATTCCTTTTCTCCTTCAGTAAAACAGTAATACACCTGCTTCATCACTGGAACCATTCAGATGACTCTGGATAGTTGGCCCTGCCTTGGGGTGACAGTGTTGAAAGTTGTTAAACTTACGTCGTTGAAAGTAGTAGCTGTAGACCTATGATATATGATAACATCATCCCATGAGGGGCTAATACAGTGTTCTCCAACCTTGGGGCATGCTGGGAGTTGTAGGTCAAAAACATCTGGGGACCCAAGGTTGGAGAACACTGGTCTAACAGACCTGCACCACTCTTAAAGTCATTTCAGTGTAACTGCCTTAGACACCCAAGAGATAGTGCTCCTATGGCCATAGATTAGGTAGCTTTTCAGGTGCACTGCTGTTAGCCCCTTAGCAGATAAGAACCCCCCCCCCCCCCGTTCATTGTGTAGCAAGGAAATATAAAAATATTAACATGCTGTTTATCAATGTGATTTGCTAATACACAGTTTCAATCAAATATTAATAAGTCATGTTTTTCTCATACGGCTGTTTTATATTTAGAGGAGACCAGATGATCGCCTCTATCCAGATGCATGTCCTCATCAACATAGATCAGCACTGGTCTTTTTGGGATTGTAGCACTATTTTGCTTTGTTTTTTTTTCCTATTAAAAATTAGTGCTACTCAGTCTCCTATAAATGGTCTCATTTCATTTGGGTTTCAGAGCAAATAAATTCCCAGTGGTATCAAGACCTGAAACATCTGCTGAAGTAATAATTGACTTGTTGACTGGCTCCAACAGTGTGAGAACTAGAGATTGCCCAGTTGTGCTTTTTTTTGCTGATATTTTGTTGAAATCAATGGGAGTTGTTATACAGAAAGAACATGAAAGCTATATGCTTGGATTTTGTAACAGAAACAATCTGGCACAAGAATTGAACTTCATTTTACTGAAATTAAAAATAAAAAAGAGTGCAAGTGTTTTGAGTCTTGAGAACACTCTGGAACTCTTCTATAAGGACAGCTTTTAACAGTACGTTCTCATAATGGTGCTGCCCATTGCTACTTACCCCTAAGCCTTGATTGCAGTTCCCCTACATTTTGCCTGTAAAATGGTAGTGTAGTACTTCCAGAATGGGCCCACACCACGAAGGCTCCAATTTAAGCCTTCAGAAAGCCCTCATAAATTATGTGCTAACCTCAGTCTAAATGTGTGGAGGAAACCACATGTAACGACTTCACCACAGCTGAATTGTAAGAAACAATGTAATGCAGGCCTGAAGAGGGGCAGCCTGCAATAAGAAACATGGTTTTGAGAATGCACCCTGAGTAGATAATTAGACCATAAAGCTTTGCCAAAATGGGAGGGGGGAGGATTGACACTTTCTTCAAAAACCTTGGTGGTGGCCTAAATATATCCTTTTAGTGATCTTTTGTGGACTCAGAATGAGGACAATGCTGATCCAGGAAGCATATCCCAACTCTTAATTGACTTCATGATGTCTTCACATAGCTAAATGTGATTGGCTGCAATTCTTGAAATGTGATCAAGAATCACTATGTGCAGCTAATACTGTGGAAGACAGAAACAAAATTCAAAGCGACCTCGATAGGCTGGAGCGCTGGGCCGTAAACAACAGAATGAGATTTAATAGGGATAAATGCCAAGTGCTGCACCTAGGGAGAGGAAACCAAATGCAGAGTTACAGAATGGGGGACACTTGGCTCAACAATACTACAAGTGAGAAGGATCTTGGAATTGTGGTAGATCACAAACTGAATATGAGCCAGCAATGCGATGTGGCTGCAAAGAAGGCAAATGCTATTTTGGGCTGCATTAATAGAAGTATAACTTCCAAATCGCGTGAAGTGATAATTCCCCTTTACTCGGCACTGGTTAGGCCTCATCTTGAGTACTGCGTCCAGTTCTGGGCACCACACTTTAAGAAGGACATAGACAAACTGGAGAGGGTTCAGAGGAGGGCAACAAGGATGATAAAGGGACTGGAAACAAGGCCCTATGAGGAGAGACTAAAAGAACTGGGCATGTATAGCCTTCAGAAGAGGAGACTGAGGGGAGATATGATCGCACTCTTCCAGTACTTGAAGGGATGTCACACAGAGGAGGGCCAGGATCTCTTCTCAATCATCCCAGTTTGCAGGACACGGAATAATGGGCTCAAGTTACAGGAACCTAGATTCCACCTAAACATCAGGAAAAAATTCCTGACTGTTAGAGCAATAAGACAATGGAATCAACTACCTATGGAGGTGGTGGGCTCTCCCAGTCTGGAGGCATTCAAGGTGCAACTGGACAATAATCTGTCAGGGATGCTTGGACCTGGATTCCTGCACTGAGCAGGGGGTTGGACTCGATGGCCTTGTAGGCCCCTTCCAACTCTACTTTTCTATGATTCTATGACCTCTCTGTGGGCACTCGAGCCATTGGTTGCCAGATCGCGAAAAGACCGTCCCCTTCTACATTCAGCGTCGGGTTTCCATAGTAACTCCTCTCCACTCATTCCTCGCTGGCCTCCACAGGCAGGCACACTCCAACATCTCCATCTCCAGAAGCAGACTGTGCAGGCACCCAGGCCTCCTTCTAACTGAACAGACCGCTCAGAAGCACAGTGCGCGCATGCCCGAATCTTTGCGCGCCCGGTGAAGAGCCATGCCCTGAGACAGAGCGGGGCGCGATTAGCTAGTGCCCCCTCCTCCTTCCTGCCAAATTTAAGGCACTTTGAAATAAATAAGTTGGTTTTGTGTTGCGGTTTGGGCACTCGGGCTCAAAAAGGTTTGCCATCACTGCTATATAGAGAATTTGGTTATGGCAAATTGGTGTTACTTTCTTGCAACCAACTCCAGAATACGGCTTGGTTCCCCCATTATGTACTCGTAACTCACTGGGTTAGAATAGTCAGAGACCATGTATTGATAGATTTTAATGTTTTGGTCTTGCAAGGCATAGAAAATAAAATGATCCAAATCCAAATCTCCTACTTCAGGATAAGGTTGGCAGTAGTAATCAGTATCTGTATAGAGATTAGTTACTCAGTAGTTGGAGAGTTATGATGCAGCAACACCGCTGGGTATACAGACCTCTGTGAACTTGGGGCCTTGCCCATTTTTATGAGTAAGGCCCTAGTGGAAGTGTTGCTTGGCACTGAAATATTTCATAGACAGTGTACATGGATTCTCCTGCATTAATGGCGAATGATCAATAAATCATGATTGCCGAATCTCAGAGAAGTTCTTGCTTCAACACCCTGTAAAGGGATGCTATGTATATACATAACTCTAGATGTGCTCTAATGTTTAAATACTCTGTGTGACCTCTGTGAGGCTATAATGTATCTGTGTAGGCCTGATAGCGTTGTTACTGCGTTGAAGGCCTGTGTTAGTAGTAGCTGCTTGGTTACAAGTTCTGAAATGGGGAGAGAGAGAGGACTGATTTTGTTATTTATCATGGGGCCTGGATCAGGTAAATTCAATTTTGATTAGTCTGGGAAACATCAGATTCTGATTGGCTGGGGGATTCTAGCTAGTTGGAAAATGACAGTGGACAAACAGTGGACAGTTAATCAGTTGGGGGAGAGAGAAAGAGAAAGTCTGTTGGTTGGTGTGTGATAGAAGGTCTAGGAAAAAGCTGAGGAGAATGTGAATAGCTGAGGCCTGAATATTCCTTCTCTGTGTGAAAACTGTGCATTGCTGGCTGGGGAATGCTGGGAGTTGTAGGACTTCTTTCTTTCTAAACATGCATAACATTGCATCTTTTTTAAGTGAATCGGTGGCAGTGGAAAAGGGTCAGCTTGTGTAGCTCTGAGTTACTGTGGCAGGGAGCTCCTTAGGTACTGAAATATAAGCAGTTACAAGAAAAATTAGAATTCCCCATAGGTGTTGGCAGCACTAGAAGTAAAAACCCCATATGTTGCGGCAGCTCTGGGAACAAATAATTCCCCATAGCCCTGAAGAGCCTATGACTTTGAGCTATGAGAAGAAGCTATGACTCTGAAGTCACAGTACTTGATGGTTTGTAAGGGAGATGCTTCCACAAGATCCACTTTCATCTGTTTGCTTTGAGATCTGACTATTGGAAAGCTACTCAGATCTGCTTGGTGGCTGTTGGTGTTTGGACAGATCTGTAGATTATCAATTAGGGTTCTCAACAACAGTTTTATGAATCTTTCCCCCCTTTCCTCCTCTTTTCTCCCAATTATGTCCATTTCAGGATATCTGACTCCTTTGCCATTCACATGGTTCTTAGTTCCATAAGAAAAGTAATCAGTAACACAATATACATATTAAGAAAACATCACCAACAGTGCAGTTATATGCTTGTTTTCCTAGAAGTACCACTGTGTTCATTGGAGCTTACTCCCAGGTAAGCACAAATAGGATTGCAGCCTGGCTGTCCAATGCTATGCATGTCTGCTCAAAAGTAAGCCTCATTGAGTTCAATTAAATATAGTCCCAGGTACATCTGTATAGCATTGTGGCCTAAATAACATAGGAAGGCAGGAGATAGGTTAGAAGACCTAGGAGATACTTTCCATCTCCAAGGTATATGAATAATATCTGATTCTGCCAAAACAAAGACTTCTAGCAAATTGGTATACTGAAGAAACTACCATATCCCACAGACTATTACAGTTACAGCTGTAATCAGTTAACGAATGATTTGATGATGAACACTCATTTCTCACAACTGGAATATCTAACTGAGATAATCTAATCATTCTGTACTACTGGCCATTAGTAAGTTGCTAATTTACAATCAAACAAGTATTAATTGCTCTTGAAAAAAAAGCTCAATTAAAATACGCTTCTCAATATACTTGATTCATATAATTTGTTAACACCATCAATGGAAATATGCTGCAAACGTTGGCTATGAAATATTTTTCCATCACTGTAGAGAGGTGTAAAAAGTTATTTTAGATGAACTTCTACATCAGTGGTCCCCAACCTTTTTGGGACCAGGGACCGGGTCCGTGGAATAAATTTTTCCACAGATGGGGGGGGAGTCACCCACCGCTCCTCTGCGGTGCGGCCCGGGCGGCAGCGCTGGAGAACCAGGAAGTGACGCGACAGGAGTGGTGTGGTGCAGCGGCACGGCAGCCGGGCGCAGTGCGTGCCGCCTGCCGGGACGTGCCACGAGCACCCCCTGGCTCTCAGGGTGCTTGCGAGCTCCAGCGAGCACCCACCCCCACTTGTCCCTCTGCTCGCCTCCCCGACGAGCATTTGGGTAAAACTGGGTGCTGCGGTGGCCGGGCGCTGCGTGGCCCGGTTCTTAAAAGGCCACGGATCGGGACCAGTCCGTGGACCGGGGGTTGGGGACCCCTGTTCCACACTTTTTAGAATGGCTTAGGGCACAATCCTATGCATGTTTAGACAGAAAAAAAGTCCTACAACTCCCAGCATGCCTCAGAGTTGTAGGACTTTTTTCTGTCTAATCATGCATCAGTTTACACCTCTAATTTGGAAAACACCAGGAGAGGTGCCCTGTGCTGGCCTGTGTGCTGCTTGGCCCCACCATGCTTTGCCCTTGCTACCCGTGAAACTTCAGGGACCCACTGGCAGTTTCCAACTCACCCTTTGACAATGTTCCCATTGCTTTCTGTGTTTTTATTGGTATGTCTTCGTTTTATTGATTGTATGTAAGCTGCTGAAGAGCAGGGTAAAATGCTTTAAATAATAAATAAATAATTGCACTCCCTGCTGGCGATCCCAACAGTGTCTCAGACCTGTTATAGTCCAGAGAAGAGTTCCCATCATACACAGGTTGTCAATATTTGGTAAATTTCAGAAGCTAGTATTTTGTACCCATTACTGTTCCCTGTATTAATAATTCAAATTTTCTGTTATTATTTTTGGCCTACTCTTTAATTGATATGGGGGGGGGGGTGATTTGGTGAATTTGCAACCAGGTCACCAGTGTATTTACAAATTTTTTCCTTTAGTTGATGTTCTGTGATTGGTTTTTGGTTCATCAAAAAGTCATGGAGCCTATATAATAGTTTGCTTTCTGCCTTTTAAATTGCATATATTTATCTGTACTGTAGAATGATATAGTGGTTCAATATTAGGCTTAAAGAAGAGACATATGGGGCCAATTTTTTCTGCCATTATTTCCAAATGTAAGCATGCAGTTCAGAAATGGGTATTTGCCTTAACATTTGGAGTTCTTTGGGCAGAAATGTATTGGGATGTTATTCAATGTTGTCTGCTCCATTTTCATCTAAGGTTTGTGTTTGTGTACAATTAGCTGCTTCTTGCTGATATGCCTCAAAATGTTTTTGTAGATCTGGGATTCCCAACCCTCCTAGTGCTGTTGCTGTTGTGTCCCGCTTGATCACGCCAGACAGTGCAGTTGCAAACAGATTCTTTATTGCTACAAGCAATAACGAAAAGTCCATACACCAGACACCAGTCCAAGAAACAAGGCAAAGTTGAGGCAGTCCAGGATCCAGAGGGTAGGAGATCAGTGTTCAAGAGTCCAAAGTCCAAGTCCAGAATCGTAGCAGCCGGGAGTTCAGATCAAGGGAATCAAGGAGCGTAGAAACCTTGCCAGGTAACAGCGTCGTTGCTTTCTACACTGAGCATGGGTCAGTAGCTAGACTATAAACCCTGACCCAGCCTCGATCTCAGTCTGAGTCGAATTCTGGATCTTGGCACGGGTACCGGGCCAGGAGGCGCCTGCTACGCCTCCTTCTGCTCCCGTGCCTTTCAGCCAGGCGTTTCTCCTGGCGTCTTTGGGCCGGCCGCAACCCTGAAGGGCCCTCCTCCCCAGCCCAAGGCCAGCGCCTGCAGCTGAGAATCCTGCATTGGCTCTCCCTGCTCCTGTTCCCCAGGGGAGGGGGGACTGTCCAAGGTTGCCTGGCCTTGGCTGCAATCAGCCACAGGTGTGAGCCCTTCACCCAGCACCAGCTCCTCTTCTGTGTCAGAGCTGGTGCTGAAGCAAGACCCCACAGTTGCCCTGAACAGTACCACTTTGCTTAGTCTGTTCCCCCCCACACACACACACACAAATGTTTATATTGATTCAATAATTCTTGCCATTTTTTGACATTTGTTTGTGGCACGTTAATTGGTAGCACCTGGAATAAAACAGCAGTTTGGGAAGTAACATTATTTTACTGCAGCTATTTTGCCAAGCTAGGACAGCTGAAGCTTGTTCTGTTTTTGTTAATGTTTTGTTTAATATCTTTAATCAATGGGTCATAGTTTGCTTTCTGTATCTTTACATTTTTAGTTATCTACTCTCCTAAATACCTGGTCTTGTTTTTTCATAGGGTTACTCCTGCTAGGTAGTTGTTTTTTTTTAAAAAAAAACTATTCTGATGGGCAAATATTCCAAGCAACAGTTCTGACTTGGCATAGTTGATTTTCAGCCCAGCCAGCTCTCCATAGTTTATTTTCTCTTTTTACATTTCTGGGATGGCTTTTAATGGATTTGTGAGCAGATTGTACACATTGTCCACAAACTGACTATGTGGTGGTCCCTACCTATTATTGCACCCTCCACTGTTCCATAAAAACAGCAGTGGCTAGCAATTCAAGTGAAGTGACAAAATGTAATGGTGAGAGAGAGCATCCTTGTTTGGTTCCTCTTTTTAATTTTATTGGCCTGGAGTAGAAGGCCTGGCTGTCACTACAGCATTTGAGGATTGGTTTAATTGCTTTCTAGTTCCAATAAATTTATCAACCATTTTCATTCTGCCCCCTCTAACAATAGCATTAAGAAGGGCCTTTCAAGGCAGTCAAATGCCTTGCAGGTGTCTAATATTAACAAAGCCAATCTTGGTTAAGTAAGGCAATTGGCCTGTATGACTTAACTGTTTCAATGTTTTTGCCAGGCTTTAGGACGACTGTGATTTTGAATATTCATCACGTTTCAGGTATTAGAATTCCCTCAAGTATGCTACTGAAGAGTTCTACTACAGTGCAACACAACAGTGCAATCCTATGCAGACTTTCTTGGGAGTAAGCTCCTTTGAATTCAGTGGGGCTTACATTTGAGTAGGCCTGTATAGGATTGTACTGTTAATGTGGTAGTAACTAATCCTTACATTTTTTTTGTAGAATTCCACAGTGAAGCCAAAAAAATAATAGTCTGGGTGTCTTCTTCTGTGATGTGATTCATAGTACTAGAAAGAGGGCTCATCAAAGCTGATGGGTGCGGGATTCAGGACAGATAAAAGGAAGTACTTCTTCACACCACGTATACAGTAGTTAAATTATGTAGTTAACTACCACAAGATGTAGTGATAGTCACCAACTTGGACACACTTGAAAAGGGGATTAGACAAATTCTTGGAGGATAAGGCTATCAATGGCTACTCATCATGATGGTTATATAGTACCTCAGGTATTATAAGCAGCATGCCTCTGAATACCATAGGTAACTCTGGTGAGGACCAGGGAGAACATGAGTGAAAGGGTGCAACTGCACTCATGTCCTGCTTGTGGACTTCCCAGAGGCATCTGGTCAGCCACATTGGGAACAGAATGCTGGACTAGGTAGGTCTTTGGTCTGACCCACCATGGCTCTTACGTTCTTGTAGTTAAAAATGAATCAGAGAGGTATCCCGCTTGTCCAAAACACACCTGTATTTCAGTATGACTATACAAATTCCAAATTCAAAACAATAGCCAATGCCTCCAGCTTTGCCCATAACATATTCCTTGGAGCTAATTAAAAACATATTTTAAATCTATAAATGCAAAAAGAAGACTGTTCCCCCTCTTTGGATTTGGGTACTTTTCTGCACAGATGGACAAAGGAAAACAGTGAGCTGAACGGCCTAATCTAAAGCCAGGCTTGTTCATCTCCAATAATGTTACCTTCCTTGATCTATTCTAAATGATGGTTGCATAGGAGCCTAGCATCCATTCCCCCCAATTACAGATAGAAGACTAAGGGCACAATCCTATTTTAGACAGAAAGAAATGCCTATAACTCCCAGCATGCCCCAGCCAGCCATGCTGGCTGGGGCATGCTGGGAGTTGTAGGCCTTTCTTTCTGCCTAAACATGCATAGGATTGCACCCTAATTGGGTGATAGAAACTAGTAGTATCATACCTATCCCCCCCTTTTGTAAATTGCATTATGCCATAAATTGGAGAAAAGACCCATATTATATGACACTTGCCATAAATTGGAGAAAAGACCCATATTATATGACACTTGCCATAAATTGGAGAAAAGACCCATATTATGACATGTGTAAAAGGATGCTAAAAAGGGATGCTCACCAATACAAATTCTTCTTTAGTACAGATGATAAAATACTATCAGGCCTTGATGCCTTATTCTGCTTAAGTTGACCAATTAAATCACTGATCTCCCTAGGTTGAATATCAGGCCATTCCAAAAAAAATCTACCAGACCATCATTTTGAAGTGAACTAGCAGAATTCCCTACCAAAAATTTATCAGAAAAATACTTCTCCCAAATTGTACTTCTAATACCACAATTCAGGGGCTTTGCATTAGACATAGCTTTAGAAACCAAATCCCAAAACATCATCATTATCATCATCTGATATGGCATAATAAACCCCATTTCTGTTTTAATGCCCTTCTGCTCGTAGTGGTGAGAGTGTTGGACTGGGACTCAGGAAATCCGGGTTCTAGTCCCCGCTCGGCCATGAAACCCACTGGGTGACTTTGGGCCAGTCACTGACTCTCAGCCTAACCTACCTCACAGGGTTGTTGTTGTGTGTATAAAATGGAGAGGAGGAGGATTGTGTAAGCCGCTTTGGGTTCCTATAATAAATAAATAAATAAATAAATAAATAAATAAATCACAAATCAATGTCTTATAGGGCTTTTTCAGTTAATAATATTTCAGAAGGACTTTATTAACACTTTCTCATAAAAGCCTATTCCATATCTCGTATTTGGTTCTTAAGAATTAAACAATCATAATCAAACCATTCATAACATGTCCTATAGCCATTGTTTTCTTGTTGGCCAGATTCCTCTACAAGTTCTTGTATGATGTTAATCAGTGGTTCATATTTAACTCTAGCCTCCTCAACGTCAAAGAGATGACCTGATATCCCAATTAGAAACCTTACTGAAGTCAGAATTAAGAAACTTTATTTTCCAGGTTTTTATTCCATCTAGCTCTTTTAGAGTGCAATCCTATGCAAGTTTAGACAGAAAAAAAGGCCCACAACTCCCACCATGCCCCAGCCAGCACAGCTGGCTGTGCATCCCGGGAGTTGT
The DNA here is from genome assembly GCA_021292165.1 of Shinisaurus crocodilurus. NCBI lineage: Eukaryota > Metazoa > Chordata > Lepidosauria > Squamata > Shinisauridae > Shinisaurus > Shinisaurus crocodilurus. The sequence goes on along the minus strand of CM037878.1, from coordinate 90,951,260 downwards.
GGGCCTTTTTTCTGTCTAAACTTGAGTAGGATTGCATCTTTATTGACTAAAGCTGAAGGGACATCTGTTAGCTGATAACAGCTTAACCTTCTGCCCGCAACATTATTAATTATTGGGCATATAGACTATAACAGCCAGCATGGAAACAATAAAAATTAACTCATATAAAGCCTTACATATTCAAAATGGTTTCAAACCCCATCTAAAAATGGGAAGAGCAGAGTCTTGGAAAAGCCTCCTGAAGAGATGATTCTATAATTTAGGATTATAAAGGATGCCTAGGATTGTAGCCTTAAAAGCCCAATCCCATGCATATTTACTCAGAAGTAAATCCAGTACTGGGGCATTTTCTGAAGTGAATGTGCAAAGAATTGCACCCTTAAAGGTTTACCAACAGACCTTATTTACATTCAACAAACAAATAAACATACCAACCCTCCATTTTCTTGTATATTATTTTTTTAATCTTGTGCATGTCTTCTCCATGCATGGGACTTACTTCCAGGTAAGTGCATATAGAATTTCAGCCGTAATAAAATAATGGTACAGAAATGGAAAACAATTACACGAGTCAAGCCCAACAACCTACAATTAACTTCACATGTCAAATATATTGCCTGATACATGTTCTGAAATGACAAACAACAGCAACTCCATCTCACAGACATCTCCTAATTATAAAAGAAAAATTATTTCCCATTTTCTTTGCCAGCAAATGTATGTTACTCTGGTGGACCATAATTTTAACTTTACTGAATCAAACTTTGCTGAATGTGAAGCACCAAGTATGTTAGATATTAAAGTATAATCACAGGAGGAAGAGGTTTTCTGCAATAGTGTGGGAAATGTGTGGGTTAGCCACATTTTACTTTGTTGGTTTCTGCATAAAGAGCATTTGACTTAATAAATGAAAAAGAAAATGTGTTTTTGAAAAGGCTATAGATATTACATTACGAAGCAACAATGTACTAGGGTGGCTACTTTGCATCAACAAAAAATAAGAAATGCAGCAAAAACAAGAAAGAGTATTAATATTAGCATAAAATGTGCATACACTAATTTGTATCATAGGTGCACGTTTAGAAATAATTACTATAATTTAAATATAAATACAATACATGATACCACAGTAGGGAAGACTATGTCCAGGAGACCTGTGCCTGCTCAGTTTGCTAATGGGCAACGTCTTCAAGGCCTCTCCTCTCCCTGCTTATGGTTATTTATTTTTAAACCAGATTTGGACCAGACAGTTCTTCAAATGCAGGTGTCTTCAAACAGAGGATTGTCCTCTGACAGCCCTTCAAGAATTGTGCAAATGAATAAAGCAGAGCTCATTGGACTGTGTCAGGCCTTAGGACTCTTGTGTGGAGGCCTAAATGTTAAACTACTGAGACAGACTCTGGAAGATGCTATGATAGTCAAAGAACCTGGTGGGATCCAGTCAGGCAGGATCTGATCTGAGTACATGCAGGGGCTGCCAGAGCAGAACCATTTGAGAGAGGAAGAACTTTGTGAAAGGACAAGGCAGTGCAACCTATAGGAGAAGTGGTTGAAAATGGAATTGGAAGACAGGAGAGCACAGCACATGTTGGAGGAAAACAGAATGAAACACAAGATAGAGCTGATGCCGCTCTCTTGGTTCCTGGTGATGACCCATAAGTGTTTTACATTTTATTTCAAGAGAGCAGCACAGAAGTGGGGCCTATCAGAAGTAGATTAATGACATATCCTGAACCTGTTCAAGCGGGACTTGGCTGAAATATATAACAGTATGCCTCAAGGGGGTGCTGTTGCTTACATTGACTATAAGGATACTGTGCCTAAAAGGTTCAGGTTGGGGCCTGACTTTTAAAGAAAGAAGTTCAGAGATAATCCCAAGAAGAGAAACTTTGTGTGGAGTTCGGGGTTTAAGTTAGTGGCTTTATTAAATAAATGGGTTAAGGGAGCTAAGGCAAGTACCTGGAGAAAATAGTTTGATTTGGTGGGGTTAGACCAATTTTCTTACCAGGTTGCTAGGGAAATTAAGTTATGGGTCAAAGATAGGACTCTTAGGAACGTCTCCCAGGCAGCAGAATTTGCTGACCAATTTGTATTAAATTGGGAAGGTTTTATAGTGATATCTCCTAGGCTGGAAGAAGAAATAAATGGGTGCAGGAAGGGATGTGGGAAGGAGAAACTCTTTCCCAAAGATGGAAAGTTATGCCAAAGGGGTAACTGAGAAAGGAAGCACCAATGAGGTGAATTATTTACCAGGGAAAGAGAGGACCTGTTACAACTGTCCTCAGGTGGGTCACTTTAGGAATAGGTACCCAAAGGTGTAAAGTGCAGTTATTGCTAAGCCTGCAAAAAGAAGCAGCAGCCGCCTCAGTTGTAATGGAGATTGGGAATAACCCTGAGAAAAAGAAAAATCTATACATGTGCAGGACAGTTAGCCTATATAGAGGTAACCCAAACTAGGGCTGGGTGAACAAGTGATTTTTGTGATTTCCAAGATTCTCTGAACACCACCTTGAATCTCATTTTCTATTCTCAGTTGTGCTCTGTTTTCATTTCATTCAAATGGGGAAAGTGTGCATTTTGAACAGGAAAAATGCACATTATTTAAAAGAGCACACCCAGATGCGCACTTTCCCTCCCATGGAGTAAAGCATGAAAATGTGCATTTTGGGGGGAAAATATGCTTTTTTTTTTTTTTTTTTTAAGTCTGCATATTTTAAAACTGCAATTGTTTCAAAAATGAATGCAGTTTTGGGGGGACGTGAACTTTACCCTGAAAAAGTGCTCCTGGCTGTGTTCCCAATTACATATTGGACATATTTGCATGATTTGAGAACATAAATGGAATTCTCGTACATCCCTTCAGGAGCCTGTGTTGCTAAAGGACTGATCAGTTTGGGGAATCTTGGAAAGTGGAGCCATTGTATCTCTTATGATTTGGTGTCACCCCCAAGGCATAATTGCAGGAAAAAACATGTGGATTAAAGGAGATCAAGATAGCTGCCAGGCGAGCCTCCCTAGGGAGAGCATTTGAGAAACTGGGCAATGTAATGAGTCCCTTTTCCTGGTAACCACCCACTACACCCAGGAACGGTGCAGGGCTGTTTGGCGCCCTAGGCCAAATTATATTTAGCGCCCCCCCTCTCGTGCCGTGGGGGGGGCTCCGGAGCAAAGCAGCCCTGCTCTGCAAACCCCCCCCGCTGCCGCCACCACCACCACCACCACCACCACCTACCTTCCCCCCTCCCGATGCTGGCTGCTGGCTGCTGCTGCTGCCGCCGCCGCCGCCAACGCAATGGGACCCCCGCGCTTTTTTTTTTTGCCGGGGAAACCAGGGCAACAGGGCTGTTTAAGCCCTGTTGCCCTGGTTCCTCCCGCCAAAACAACGCCGGTGGGGCTCCGGAAACGACGCGAAGGTAGGTAGGTGGCTGACGGGCGGGCGCGCGGGCGGGCGCGGGTGCACGCGTGGGGGGGAGGTGCGGCGGCGGCGGGCGGGCGCGGCGGAGGCGGCAGGCGGGGCAGGAGCGCGCCGGCGGCGAGGAAGGAGCGCAGCGTTTCTGCGCCCTCTTCCGCCACGCGCCCTAGGCAGACGCCTGGGTCTGCCTAGCGGTAGCGCCGGCCCTGACTACACCTCAGATACCGGGGATACCTGGAGAAGGTCTCTGATTATGATCTTAGTACAGGGGTCCAATGTGCCTCCCTGGATAGTTTTCTCGGCACCTGCCAAAGGTATCTTACCACTCCCCCCTCTTAATTAACACATTGCCTTACCAGCAGCTGGGATTGCTGTGAAATAGGTTTCCATTGTTGCTGAAAACTGTGGGTTCAAAGGAGTTGTTTAGTGTGTTGGGGCTCAGACCCCACCTCTGCCTTATTGTTAGTCTTTTGGGCAGGTTGTTTGTCCTTTTCCTTGCCTCCAGTGGCAACCATTTTATGGTGGTGCACAGGCATTTCTCAAATTGCCAAATGTACCCATGGCCCAAAAAGGTTGTCTACCCATGTCTTAATGTATGAGTGGGTGTATGTGGAGACAGGCAATCCTTCAGGTAACCTGGTTCAAGCTGTGGAGGGCTTTAAAGGTCAAAACCAGCACTTTGAATTGAGCTTAGAAATGACCATTGTACATGGGTGAGTTGGTGGAGTCTAGTAGCCCCGCCCCCATGGCCTGACCTGGCAGAGTTACGGGCCAACACAGAATCCAGACTCAAGTATGCCACAAAACAAACGCAGGAACTAAAAGCAAATGCAAGCAGATGGCTCCAGAGGACAAACATTGGGGCAAGCTGCATGGCAAATGCATTTAAAAGAAAATAGAGTTTGCCACTTTCTTTGTTTGCATTGGATCTCATTACTATGAATTATGTGAAAAACATAGTTTTTGGTATCGCCATAACTAATGGGGTATCAAATACATAGACCTTTTTGCTCAGTATTTTGAGTTGTGGTGCTTATGCTGAGTTTCAGCTTTAGCTGCCAGAGGTACGTATAGGATAAAGGGTAAAAAGGAGGAGAGAGAGGAAAGGCAAATGTGGTTGCTTCCTGAAAATTGGAATGTTTGGAGGGTGGGTTAATATTAGAGTTGAATTTTTAATGCAATATTCAAAATTAAGTTCAATGAGTTCCTGTGGGTAATGTTTTGATACTAGTTGACATTCCTTTTTGGAAATAATAGATATCTCTATCTTCCTTGGATTTTCCTATTGTTTGTTGTCATATTGTAACACAGAAGTCAGTTTCAAGAAGGCTTCTTTTGGAGTTAGATTATATCAATGTTGTCTATCTAAAGCTATTTCAGCTCAGATTCTTTGACCAAATGAAACTGGCATACCCCCTTGTCATCAGGCACCAAGCCATCTTGACAGATGGGCATGAGGGTGAGCAAGCAAGAAACCATGTTGGAGCATTTAATTTGTTAGTAAAGGGCAAAATTCCTGGACAGAATGTTAAAAGTAGGTCTACAAATTAAGGAAAATATCACAGATACCCTCTTCTGCTCCAGAATGAGAAGAATGGTTAAAATAATAACATGGCTTCTGCATTTCACATGAGATATACACTTGTAGTGAGCTAAAATGCTCTGTTGGAAAAGGGAGATGATCATCACTAAATTTAAAGTTATTTTGTGGTATTTTGCCAAATATTACCCCAGTCTGTAATTTATAGATTGCAAAAAAAAAAAAGAACCCAAGAGGTTTTGGTAGGGGAAAAGTCAAAAATCAAATTTGATTCTGGTGGGGTAGCTGCCTCAACCTGCTTGCCAGAGCTCCATGTGAGTGAGGCTCCATGTTCCTGGCACCATCTTTGTAGAAACTGAAGCACTTGCTTTGGCACAGGATGACATCATACCAGTTGTAGGAGCACAGTGCAGGCCTGTGAGCATTCCATAGAAAAGCACCAAACCGTGCGGTTCACTTTTCACAAATATAATGTTAGCCATCTAGAGCTCTGCCCACATAGAGCACCGCCAAGCATGGGCACCCACCATACCACTGTAATCACACTTGAACGAGGCCTTAGACTGTTTTCATTTTGTGAGTAAATATGGAATGAGCTGCCATGTCAACTGTGCCACCATGAAAACTGATCAGAAAAGGCAACAGTTGATTTTTCAGTTTAGTCAGAAGCTGTCTCTGAAGAAATGAGACATTGGGAAGTCAGGCAACCCACATGGTTCAATGAACCATGCAGCTGGGGGATGCTGGGATTTGTAGGACTTTTTTCTGTCTAAACCAGGGATGGGGACTCGGACTCCAGGACTCGACTCGTGAGTCGGACTGAGTTCCCCCTCTGACTCAAGTCAGACTCGAGTCCCAATATTTTTAATGGGACTCGAGACTCGACTCGGGACTTGAGACCAAGGACTCGTGTTCCAAAATCGTGTTCCTCAAATGCAACATGGATAGGTTTTAGGAAGTACAGCAAGTTTATTTTTTAAAATCATTTTCCTAAAATGCAACCTTTCAGACATTTTGGGTTTGGCTGCCTCTGCCTGCCTGTTTGGGGTTCCCAGCCTCCTCTGCCTGCCTGGTCTCTTCTTAACCAGTTCCACAGTTTGAATTGTCCAAGACAAAGGCCTCTGCCTGCCTGTTTTGGGGTTCCCTGCCTCCTCTGCCTGTCTGGTTATTTTGGGTTTGTCTGTCTGGTCTGTTCTTGCCAAAATCAGTTGCAGAGTTTTGAAATAAAAAGGCACACTTGTGCCTAGAATTAATTTAAGCCACACATCTGAAATAGCCTTATTTTGTTGGGAAAACCCCCCATTGATTTTAATGGGGACTCGTGGAGTCAGCTTTGGGAGTGACTTGTGACTTGTGAGTCACCATTTTGGACCAAGGACTTGGACTCGGACTCGAGACTCGGGTCCAAAGACTCATGACTCGACTCGTGACTCGAAACCAAAGACTCTTCAACATCCCTGGTCTAAACATGCATAAGATTGCACCCTTACCTCCCTATGTAATGTATGTTGGAGGATATGGAAAGGAGTCAGTCCTATACTGGTTAGGACAAAGCAGAGTTTTCCCCTTTATGCACAGCCTGGTTATTGAAACTGGTTATCACCACGTGGGTTGCTAAACCCTGCTAAAAGGCTCTTAAAAGGAATGGATTGTCCATACAAGGTTTAAAACTAATAAAGACATTTATTAGTTTTACTTACAATTTGTTTATTCATACAGTATATGCAGGCAGCAGGATGCATATAGGTAGATCTTTGGTGTTAAGAGTCCGCTTCATTGGAGATCACTGGCTGGAAGCCAGCTCAGACCTTGTTTCCATCGTGTGTTTGTGTGTGTGTGTGTGTGTGTGTGTGTGTGAGAGAGAGAGAGAGAGAGAGAGAGAGAGAGAGAGAGAGAGAGAGAGAGAGAGCTGGCCACAGAGAGGCAGGAAGTAAGGAGGAGGGGTTACAAAACATGCACCCTGGGGATTGTTCAATTAACCCTTTCCTCCCACTGTAACTAGTGGTTGTGTTACCTCGTTGATTTAAGCAGGCAACATTACAATTTCCAACACTGTATTGGTTCCCTTCATCACTCTGGTCTGAAGAACTTGTGAGGGCACAAGTAAATTCTAAACCTCTGCAGGTGGTGCTTCCTTCCTGATTTCCGGATATGTATCCAGTCTTGTCTAGAAACTATTTTGCTACCCATTTGCCCAGGGATTGTTCAGCTGGTTTTAATCCTTTGGCTTGCTTCACTATCTGTCCATCCCACCTTCTTCTGCCTATCCCACTAGATCATCTGGACATGGTGCTATACAGGTCACATGAACACAATCCTTTAAGACTTCCCGCCGTAACCCTCCAAACTTGGAGGATTACAGGCATCCTACTGAGGGTGGGAGGAGCACGGCAGATAGGATATCCGCTGCACTCCCCTCACCCTCAAAAACATCTAGATGGCTTATTTCAGCTGTCCAGATGTTTTTCCTCTCCTTACGAGGAGAGGCTGAGACACCACCTGGATTCCTCAGAATTTGGCGGTGCTTTGCTCCTCCCCTCCTCGCCTCCGGGAATGCCCCATCCATGGGCGGACTGAATATGATCTTCTGTGTTCAGTTCCCTGCCGGCGTGGAAAGAACCGCGCCAGCTACAAGGTGGGGGGTGGGTACTGCGCAGCGCTGTGACCTCAGAAGAGATTTCAGAGGTCACTGGGGCTTCTGTGCCCAATCCTATGCCCCCCCCAGACAAGGTTGGAGGAACATAGGATTGCGCCCTAAGTCTATGTTACTTCAGAAGTTCAAAAATACCTATTTCTTGCTAAACAACACAAGTCTATACTTTTTGTAATTTGCTTGTGTGTATGTATGTACAAACACACTCTACAACTTAAGTGCGAATTAAAGAGAATTGGAGTCTAGCATTTAAATGAAGATTGGTTTGCTTGCCAAGCCAGTGCTTTGCATGCAGAAGAAGGTCCCAGGTTCAATCCCCGGCATCTCCAGGTAGAGAAACCCAGGAGAGCTACTGCCAGTCAGTCTTGACAATATTGGACTAGATGGGCCAATGGTCTGATTTGGTATAAGGCAGCTTCCTATGTTCCTACAATAACACACATCTGGGCTTAACTCTTATTCACACTTTTCTAGGATTAAAAGCATAATCCTGTGAATGTGGAGAAGTAAGTAAGTCCCATGTAAGTGTGCGTAGGATTGCAGCCTGAACCCCACTGAATACAGTGGGACCTCTGAGTAAACATACACAGTATTGCTCTGTTACAGTGCATGCCTATACATCTACTCAGAAGTAAGCCACATTGAGTTCAATTGGACTTACTTCCAGGCAAATGTGTATAGGATTTTAGCCTTAGCGAAGTAGTCCAGAAAAAGACAGTAGAACTGGAAACAGACATTGGCTCCACTTATATTGACTTTGGCAAAGATGCAGCCTGAAACATTAAGCCTCAGATAAAAATAAATGATTATCTTACAAGAAGAATTTTCTGTGTTAACTTAGTAAATGTATGCTAATTCAGTTACCAACGTGTAACTATGAAACATAACCAGCGATGTTATTTCTTTGGAACTTGTTTTGGAAAAGATTGCACAACCCGTAAAGCAATTCTTCACAAAGTACATAAAAGTGTCAGCTTATGTATAATTTATATTACTAATGTTAGTTACGGTCTGCTTAATACTATTTAATGCTGCTGAATGACGTCATGCTTCCTTTTACCCAGTGGGCGGTGTGTGTGTGTGTGGGGGGGGCAGAATTAAAAGAGCAGCCAGAAACATTTTATAGGGGAAGAGTATGTTCAGTGATTATTTTAAAAAATAACAATAATGATAATGTAGTAATAAACTGTAAGCATGCAACCACTAGGGAAGATATCTAAAATATCTGTGAAAGGGGTTGTGCTGTGTAGCATATACAATGCTTACGATATCGTTATTTTAATCATCATTTACTTACTGTATTTGTGTTATCTAATATGCCTTGAGCAATTCATTTTGCCAACAGCACAGTAAATTGCTGCACAGGCTCTCCCCTTTATTAGTGGCAATTATGAAATCCAATTTTAGTTGTACTTACTACATTTCCTCCACTGCCTACAGGGCATCCCTATGGGAAGGATATGAGTTAGTGCTTCTGGTCTTAATCTTTACGTCTTTTACCCCAAAATCCATTTTCTTTACATTTTCAGGAAGACATACATTACTCTGTTTACACCAATTGCCTCCCGCCCTGATTTTTAATAGATTTTTGGTGTGTTTTTTGTGTGTGGAAAAATGGATAAAACCGTGTGGGCAAGCCAACGTGTAGGAGAAAGAAGTAGGATGGCAAAACAAATCTGACATGTGAACAATGATCTCCTGTGCTCTTTTTAAAATGTATACCAACTGCACAGTAAATGATACCTTCCTCTTTGGATTTTGTGATACTTTGCTTATGGCTCAGTTTTGTTGGCTGGAGTAACCACAAAAAGACAACTAAGCTGGAGCTAAGGGGTCAGCAGAAGCGCTGTATCCTTTGCCATCAATCACTTGTTATTTTATTTTATTATATTAGAGGATCCACTTTGTAATTTGTTTCTCTTGCTAGCCCAGACCTGTATTTCAGTACTAGCTTGGAATCTATGCAGTACTAGCCTGCAGGTGACGAGGAATTTCTGAAAGGTGAGTCCATGGAATTCCATGCAGCTGAATGAGAGGGCTGGTGGAGGAAGATCCCAGGGCTGGTGTCAAGAGCAGGCATGGTTGGACGCCTGCTGAGGGCCCACACCCCAGCAGGAGCCCACTGACAAGAGCCCCCTGGACTTGCTCCTCCTTTTCACCATTGCAACCTGCTTGTTCACCTGCCTCTTGCTCTGGCCCAGTGGCAGTGAGAAGGAGGAGCAGTAGATGCCACTGTCTACTTGCTTGCTGGCTTTCTGCCCAGCTGAGCAGGAGCACAACAGGAGAGAGGCTCCAGCTGTTTTTGGGACTGTTTTTGGGACTGTGAAAAGGCAAGCAGGCTCCCAGAGAGCGAGCGAACAGAGCGAGCGAACAGGGAGAGCAAACAGGAGTTTGGCAGCGGAGTAGTACAACAACAAGTGCTGCAAGGGAAAGGCGTGGCCTGAGAGCTCATTCTGTTGAGCAGAAGCTCCTGCTGACTGCAACTACCTGGGGCTGATTGCAGCTGATTGATTGCAGGAAGTGGGGCTGATTGCAGGGCGTGGCCTGGGAGCTCATTCTGTTCCTGACTCCCAGCTGAGCAGGAGCACAACAGGAGAGAGGCTCCAGCTGTTTTTGGGACTGTGAAAAGGCAAGCAGGCTCCCAGAGAGCGAGCGAACAGAGCGAGCGAACAGGGAGAGCAAACAGGAGTTTGGCAGCGGAGTAGTACAACAACAAGTGCTGCAAGGGAAAGGCGTGGCCTGAGAGCTCATTCTGTTGAGCAGAAGCTCCTGCTGACTGCAACTACCTGGGGCTGATTGCAGCTGATTGATTGCAGGAAGTGGGGCTGATTGCAGGGCGTGGCCTGGGAGCTCATTCTGTTCCTGACTCCCAGCTGAGCAGGAGCACAACAGGAGAGAGGCTCCAGCTGTTTTTGGGACTGTTTTTGGGACTGTGAAAAGGCAAGCAGGCTCCCAGAGAGTGAGCGAACAGGGAGAGCAAACACGAGTTTGGCAGCGGAGTTCGGCGGGGGAGGTCAAGGGGGAGGTCCCTAAAAAAATAAATAAAAAAAAAACAAAAAAACAAACAAAAACAAAACAAAAACAAAAAACAAAAAAACCCATATATATATATATTCTAGGAAGACAGAAACAGAGCACTATGGAAGGAAAGGACTCAGCAGTGGTGGTGACCTGCAAGGGGTGTGCAATGTTTGTTTTCCTGCCAGAGATCAACATGGCCTACACGTGCAACAAGTGCAAGCTGGTCACGCTGTTGGAAGAAAAGGTCAGAGGACTGGAGCAGCAAGTGTCAACCCTCAGGAGCATAAGAGAAAGCGAGGAGTTCTTAGACAGAACGGTGGATCTACAGCACCAAAGCACAGTACAGGAGCCAGAAGGGCAACGGCAGGATGAGGCGGAGTCGGAGACTGCAGAGGCAAGGGAAAATAACGCAGGGGGAACTCCCTGGAAAAGGGTGACTGTTAGGAGCAGAAGAACTACAAGACACTCTGCGCCTGTGGAAGCAGTGGAGCTATGGAACCGCTTCCATGTACTTGAGGACGAGAGCAGAGGACAGCCTGCAGAGGACGGATTACCGGGCACCCAACGTGACAGCGAGCAAGAGGCTGAGGGTCAGTCAAGTGGAGGCAATCAAACCAAGGCCTACAGCAAGAGGAAGAGAAGAGTACTCGTAGTGGGAGACTCCCTCCTGCGGGGGATCGAAGCCAAAGTATGTCGCGAAGACCCATGGACTCGCCAGGTGTGCTGTCTCCCTGGGGCACGGATTAAGGATGTGACAGAGCAGCTGCCGAGGCTCATGCAGCCCACCGACACATACCCCTTTCTTCTCTTCCACGTGGGTACAAATGATACTGCCAAGCGGAGTTACAAAGAAATCACGGCAGACTTTGAAGAGCTGGGAAGGGAACTCAAGAACTTCGGGGCCCAGATAGTTTTCTCATCCATCCTTCCAGTACTTGGAAGAGGCATAGAAAGGGAAAGAAAAATACTCCGAGTGAATGACTGGCTACGAAGGTGGAGCCGACGTGAGGGATTTGGATTCTGGGACCACGGGCTACACTTCCTGGAAGATGGACTGCTGGCAAAGGATGGGTTGCACCTCACAAGGACTGGGAAGAATGTGTTTGGACACAGCATGAGGAACTTAATCAGGAGGGCTTTAAACTGAATCCAACAGGGGAGGGAGACATAAACTCGGGGGTACCAATGGAAGAAGGCCTCCTTGCCACAATGGAGAGAACAGCTCCAGCGGTGCCCATTGATAGTCTACCACAAAATGTAGGGGGAAAGTCGGACTGTAAAGCACATAGTCTTCAATGTCTCTATACTAATGCCCAGAGTATGGGCAACAAACAAGACGAACTTGAACTCTTGATACATGAGGGCAAGTACGACTTGATAGGGATAACTGAAACCTGGTGGGATGACTCCCATGACTGGAATACAGCAATTGAAGGGTATAACTTGTTCAAAAGGAACAGAAGCAACAGAAAGGGAGGTGGAGTTGCACTGTATGTTAAAAATACGTATCTCTGCACAGAGATACAGGAAGAGGAGCTTGGCAGCCCCATTGAGAGCATCTGGGTTAAAATAAAGGGGGCAAAGAATAAAGCGAACATGGCGGTTGGAGTCTACTACCGACCACCCAATCAAGGAGAAGACGAGGATGGAACTTTTGAAAAACAAATTGCCAGTGTTTCAAGGAGGCACGATGTGGTAGTAATGGGAGACTTCAATTTCCCTGATATCTGTTGGGAGACTTATTCAGCCAAACATGGCCCCTCCAAGAAATTCCTGAGCTGTGCTGCTGATAACTTCCTCCTACAGAAAGTGGAGGAAGGAACTAGAGGATCGGCTATCCTTGACCTGATTCTAACCAACAGAGACGAGTTAGTGGATAAAGTGGCAGTTTCGGGAACTCTGGGGGAAAGTGACCATGTTATACTTGAGTTCTTGATTCTAACAGAAGCAAAAGCTGAGTGTAGCCAAACACGTACCCTGGATTTTAGGAAAGCCAATTTTAACAAACTCAGAACAATGATTAGTAAGATCCCATGGCAAATGACTCTCACGAGAAAGGGAGCCCAGGAGGGGTGGGAGTTTTTAAAAAAGGAAATTTTAAAGGCACAATTGCAAACAATTCCCACAAGGAAAAAAGGCAGAGGGCAACAGAAGAAGCCAATGTGGCTTCACAATAAACTCAAAGATGACCTGAAAACAAAAAAGGACACGTATAGGAAGTGGAAGGAAGGACAGGCTACAGGGGAAGAGTACAGGCAGGTAGCACAGAACTGCAGGAATAGTGTCAGGAAGGCTAAAGCTGAGAATGAGCTAAGGTTAGCGAGGAATGCTAAAAGCAACAAAAAAGCTTTCTTCAGATACATGCACAGTAAAAGACAGAAGAAAGAACTGGTGGTTCAACTACGCAATGAGGATGGCAAATTGATAACAGAAGACAAAGAAAAGGCAGAAGTGTTCAATTCCTACTTCGGCTCGGTCTTCTCCCAAAAGAGGGTCTATGACCCCCCTGGCAAACCTGAAATGCAGACTGAAGGGGCAGAATTGCAGCTTGAGATTGATAGGCAAATGGTCAAGGAGCACCTGATTACTCTGAACGAGTTTAAATCTCCAGGGCCTGATGAGCTGCATCCTAGAGTAATAAAGGAACTGGCAGAAGAACTCTCAGAACCACTGTCTATTATCTTAGAGAAATCATGGAGGACAGGTGAAGTGCCAGACGACTGGAGGAGGGCAAATGTTGTTCCCATCTTCAAAAAGGGCAAGAAGGAGGAACCTGGGAACTATAGGCCAGTCAGTCTGACATCAATCCCCGGGAAGATTTTTGAGCAGATTATAAAGAAGTCAGTCTGCAAGCACCTTGAAAACAATGCAGTGATTACTAGAAGCCAGCATGGATTTGTCAAGAACAAATCCTGTCAGACTAATCTGATCTCATTTTTTGATCGGGTAACCTCCCTTGTGGACTGTGGGAATGCTGTGGACATTATATACCTGGACTTCAGCAAAGCTTTCGAGAAAGTGCCTCATGATATCCTGATTAGTAAGCTAGCTAAGAGTGGGCTAGATGGAACAACTATCAGGTGGATCCACAATTGGCTACAGAATCGGACTCAAAGAGTGCTTATCAATGGTTCCTTCTCAAACTGGGGAGAGGTAACGAGCGGGGTACCACAGGGCTCGGTCCTGGGCCCGGTGCTCTTCAACATTTTTATTAATGACTTGGATGAGGAGGTACAGGGAATGCTTATCAAATTTGCAGATGACACAAAGTTGGGTGGAACAGCTAATACTCTGGAAGACAGAAACAAAATTCAAAGTGACCTCGATAGGCTGGAGCGCTGGGCCGAAAACAACAGAATGAAATTTAACAGGGATAAATGCCAAGTGCTGCACCTAGGGAGAGGAAACCAAATGCAGAGTTACAGAATGGGGGACACTTGGCTCAACAATACTACAAGTGAGAAGGATCTTGGAATTGTGGTAGATCACAAACTGAATATGAGCCAGCAATGCGATGTGGCTGCAAAGAAGGCAAATGCAATTTTGGGCTGTATTAATAGAAGTATAGCTTCCAAATCGCGGGAAGTGATAATTCCCCTTTACTCGGCACTGGTTAGGCCTCATCTTGAGTACTGTGTCCAGTTCTGGGCACCTCATTTTAACAAGGACATAGACAAACTGGAGAGGGTTCAGAGGAGGGCAACAAGGATGATAAAGGGACTGGAAACAAGGCCCTATGAGGAGAGACTGAAAGAACTGGGCATGTTTAGCCTTCAGAAGAGGAGACTGAGGGGAGATATGATCGCACTCTTCCAGTATTTGAAGGGATGTCACACAGAGGAGGGCAAAGATCTCTTCTCGTTCATCCCAGTTTGCAGGACACGGAATAATGGGCTCAAGTTACAGGAACCTAGATTCCACCTAAACATCAGGAAAAATTTCCTGACTGTCAGAGCAATAAGACAATGGAATCAACTACCTAGGGAGGTGGTGGGCTCTCCCAGTCTGGAGGCATTCAAGGTGCGGCTGGACAGACATCTGTCAGAGATGCTTTGACCTGGATTCCTGCATTGAGCAGGGGGTTGGACTCGATGGCCTTGTAGGCCCCTTCCAACTCTACTTTTCTATGATTCTATGATTCTATGCAAGCAAGCAGTAGCAAATAGCAATGACGAGAAGGAGCAACAGCAGCTGGTGGCAATGGCAGTGAGAAGGTAGAGTTTCAATGAGGAGGGGGGGCCATGGAGGGTGTCTTGCCCAAGTGCTTTCAAAAACCTGGAGCCAGCATTGTGCCCACAAATCAAGCAGTCTTCTGGAAGGGGGAACCCCCTCCTCCACTCCCAGTGTAGCACAAATATGCTAAATCCCAATGTACCCAGTTCGAATTGTGCACATTAGGAAGGAGAAAAAGTCTGGTAGTGGTCCAACAGCTTTATTCTATAGAATATGGAGACATGGGAATGTAACACTGCAAAGCCGCGTCTCAAAATGGATTCTGAGATCTTATCAATTTATACAGCATCTTCTGACGCATTCCCACACATGCGTCTTACTAAACAGAAACTTCTAGCTGTGAAATGCAAAAGTACAGAGAGAAACAAAATCCTCAGACATGCGCACTAAGCTACATTACTGGAACATAGGTTGGCTAGGCCAGCTTTCTACTCTCCCTGTCCTTGGCTAGGTCAAGCAAAGGAGATAAGCAAGGTAGCAACATTCTTAAGTTTCACTTCTCTGTGTAGGGATGTGCATGAAAATCGAGGGGGGGGGGTAGAAAGGGGATTAACTTCTCCCCGCTCGACCCCCGCAAGCCCCGCAACACTTACCTTTTCCCCAGCTCGGCACATCTCCCTGAAGAGGAGGACTTCCAGGACCCTGGCGCTACATTTTTCACATAAATACCATAGAAAACCAGCTTAAAACAGCCATGATTTGCTATTCAGGGCTGTTTTAAGCTGGTTTTCTGTGGTACTTACGTGAAAAACGCAGTGCCGGGGTCCCGTTACGTCACTTCCGGGTCCCCGGAAAGTCTGCCAGGAGCCTCGCTTTTGCCGCGGGAAGAATCGAGCGGCATGGGGGTACTGGCGGAGCAGCCAGTGAAGACAAAAACAGGTTCGTGAACATCCCTAGCATGGTCAGTCTAAACTGCAGAAAAAGCATTTTGTTAGTTTAACCCATTCGTTACTGAATTTTTACAACACCAGCATATAAATGCAGCTCTTCACCCCTCTTCTGCCAGCCCCTAGCAGCGTAGTAATATTTTTGCAGTAACTTTGAGGGGCTTATTTGCAAGACTGTGCTAGCCTGCCTAATTACCCCTTGCCCATGATCTTCCTGACTGGTCACTGGTGACCCTGCTCTGAATATAAGCTTCCAGGTCATGCTTCTTGCTTTTCTTTTTCACTTGCATCCAGCTTTTGCTCCATTCACCACTTCTGGCCCCATCCCACACTATTCCATTAATGCAAGAATGTAGATACAAACTGGAGGGTTAGGATCATGTGTGAAGAACCACACCAACGTCAAGAGGTCAGATCAGGGGCAGTAATAGTGGGTAGCTACTTCCCACATGATCCTGACTCTTCCTTGTGGAATGACATGGGATGGAGCAATACACTTAGATGCTCACTTACACAGGATTTCACCAAAACCACAATGGCTATGCGGTCCAGCAAATGAGCAGGACATGCCCTGCCACTATGGCACCACTATCACAGGACTGGCTTAAGTCCTTGTGTTGCCTAAGGAGGAGCCGCCAGCAAATGGTGGTGGCTCCAAATGGTGCCACCACCAACTCCAAGTTAAGGTGAGTAGTACCCAAGACCCATCAAGTTATTTTGGTGCCTAAGACAGAAAATTGCACAAGCTCCTCTCCCAATCCCTGGCAGCAATAACAACAACTGTTGAAAGAGGAGGCTCTGCAGGCCTTTCTGTGGCAGTTGGGAGGGGGTGGGAAACATCCATGATTGGATCTCTTCCTCCGCACTCATAGTTCTCTCTAAGTGTGTGGTGGGGGAGAGCCATCGTATCCTATGGCACCCCAGATGCTGTCTGGAGGCCACAGGATTGCTCTGCCTATAGCTAAACTAATTAACGATTTCCTTTCATGGCACACAAAATCAGATCCCTGAGGCAGCCTCCTCATTCTACCTAATAGAAGGGCTGGCCCCACTCTATTCTGGGTTGGCATGTCTGCCTGACCATCAGGTATTTGCTTGATCTGCCTGTGCCCTGGAGCAATCATTCTTGTGGCAGAGGAGCCTTCAAGTGGTGATATCCTAATTTTCATTAGCTAAGGATCCGATGCTAAAGTCCCTTTTGTCCTAAATTAAATCCTTAGCAGTAAGCTAAAGAGGGCTCTTCTCAATGAAAGAATAGTGGTGACCTTTATGAATTTATTTATTTATTTCTTATATTTATTAATCGCCCATCTGGTTGGCCACCCGGCCACCCTGGGCGATGTACAATTAAAATGATACAATAAAACAATACAATAAAATATGATAATTAAAACAGTATTAAAAAAATTCATTTAAAATCCTAACCCACCCCATATTCCCGCCTGAACAGCCATGTTTTTAATGCACGGCGGAAGCTCATCATGGAGGGGGCATGGCAAAGGTCACTAGGGAGGGAGTTCCATAATGTGGGGGCCGCCACAGAGAAGGCCCTCTTCCTAGTCCCCACCAGCCTGGCTGCTCTGGCTGATGGGATAAGGAGAAGGCCGTCCGTGGCAGATCTTGTTGAGTGGCCTACTTGATGTTGCTGGAGGCGCTCCTTAAGATAAGCTGAACCGGAGCCGTGTAGGGTTTTAAAGGTCAAAACCAACACCTTGGTGCCAGTGCAACTCATTAAGCACTGGCGTGATGTGATCACGCCGGCGGCTGCCCTTAATCAGGCGAGCCGCCGCGTTCTGTTCCAGCTGAAGCTTCCGAACCGTCTTCCAGGGTAACTCCACGTAGAGTGCATTACAGTAGTCTAGGCGAGACTAGTAAACAGTGCCTTTTTAAAGCTTCTCTTCAAAATGAATTGTTTATAGCATTGGGTTTCTTGTGAAAATATACTAAACAGTTGCTGTTGGGGATGAAATAGATACGAAAATATATAATCCCTCCTGGAAATCTGTGAAGCAGCAGGAAATTCCATGAAACATGGTTGACAGAAACTTCAGATAGTTGAGAAGCTTTTTTGTTTATTCTTAGAACCAAATAAAATGTTGAACTTTCTAGCCAATAGTCCGTGATCATGAGGCATAGAGTGCATGAGGAGGGGAAGGCTTGTCAATTGCAATGACTCCTGGGGTGCAAAGGACTTCTGTGCACTCTGTGTATACAAGGCCGCCATTAGGGTGGCAGATAGATCTGCTTCCTGCCATTGGTTGCTCAGCAGCTGGGGATCAAGCCTGGTGTTATCTGAACCTGCATAACCTCTTAACCTGTATGCAGGTTGAGAGCCAGTGTGGCGTAGTGGTTAGAGTGTTGGACTGGGACTCGGGAGATACGGGTTCTAGTCCCTGCTCGGCCATGAAGCTCACTGGGTGACTTTGGGCCAGTCACTGACTCTCAGCCTAACCTACCTCACAGGGTTGTTGTGAGGATAAAATGGAGAGGAGGATTTTGTAAGCCGCCTTGGGTACCTTTCAGGAAAAAAGGCGGGGTATAAATATAATAAAATAAATAAATAAATAAATAATGCATAGCCTCAACCTTGCCTGGCTTCTGTTTCATGGTTCCACTAGATTTTGACAGAATGTTGGGGACCATCACACCCCCTAACAGTAAACTCGCTCGGTGAGTGCTGACAGAACTGAAGTCGGAACTAGGGCAGCCACTGAAAAAGAAGAGATATCAACATGGTTGGGAAAGTACCGACCCCAGCCCCCCCCAAAAGCATAATTAAAAACAACATTTAAAACAGCAACTTTCCTGCCCCACCCCCAAAACCAACCCAATGAGGACTGAGCGAGCATGATCAGTAGCCACAACATGTTGAGCGTGTGTCAATTGGAAAAGAAAAATGGGTGCGGCAGGGGGAGGAAGGATGGAATGCCCTGCTTGTAGGGAATGCCTGGCTGGAATCCTGTACAAGAGTACTCCTTTTAAGAGGGAGGACATTTTGCTGCAGGTCCCACTTGCGTGTTTATTTAAAAATCCATGCTAGATTTCCCTAGGAATTCCCCCATTTAGGAATACGCTATTCTCAATAACCATGTTTTCCTTTCTTTGTGGATAAATACAAACTAGGCATTAGGGGTATGGGAATTCATCTACATTATGGATTAAAATCTATTGCAGGGGAATCCTATATGTATCTACTCAGAAGTAAGACCCAGTGAATTCAATAGGGCTTACTCCCAGGGAAGTGGGTATTAGACTGCTGCACCCTTGGTGAACCCACTATAGCTCATATGTGGGAACTCGACTGCAGTAACCAGCCCGGTCCACAACCTGGTTAAGCCTGAAATACTTGGACTAATGACAATTTAATCCCATTGAATTTGGAACTAAATCAGCTCAAATTCAAGTACCTCTGCTTAATTGGTTTTTCAATCACAGCCTTAGTGACACAGACCCTCTGTATTGCCTTTCATAATGAATTGTACATAGCCTTTTTCTCCCCCCCCTTAAACAAACAATGAAAAAAAAATAGCTCTATTCTCAAATGTTGAATGGCAAACAGCTAATGACATATTTTTAATTATCTATATGTCTTAACTAAGAAAGTAGTCAGGTTATTGTTACCTTCAATATGTAAACTACAAATTATTAGTGCATGAAAATGGCATCCAAGTTCTGTTGCTGGGGTCTAGTAATTTTGGATATTTTCCATGCTATTACTGCCTGCTCCATATACCTTTACTGGTTCTTTTTGAAATTAACTTAATGGCACTCTACAGAAATGGGCTGCCTACTGAGAAACAAAGCTTACTTGCAAAGATGGACTAACTTCCTACTGGGAGGCACTGATTTGGCACAAACAGAGAAATGCTTTAGCATTAATTTACTCGGGTATCAAATTATTCAAAAATAAATAATTAAATGCCTTTAAGAAATGAGCAGACTATGTTTGTTTTTAAATGTTTGGATCTGTGCTCTTAGATGTTTTTTTTTTTAAATGTACCGTAATCCAAACACCCTAATAATAAAATCCCAAGCTATGTTGTAAAGGCAATATTTACTAAAGATCGAGACAGATCCTTCCCTTGGGGAACAAAGAAGGAAATTTGAAAATGGGGCTCCCATCCTTATGTGTTGAACTTTCTTCACCCAAGTTTCATGTGATTCTGTATCTTGTGCATAACAATGCTATAGCCTATGTGCAGGTCCATATGAAGCTCAAACTGAATAAAGGAGGATATCAAACTTTTAAGGCATATCTGAAATTATATACCGGTAGCATTATCTATGAATTCAAAAATCTTGATTCCATTGTTTCTTAAAAGGAAATATTTTAAATCTTAAAAGAAAATCAGTACTTTTCTCCTGTTCTCCGATTATACAACCCAAGGCTGCAATCCTGTTCACATTTACCTGAGAGTAAACTTCATTAAACTCAATCGAGCTTTCTTCTGAGCAGACATGCACAGGTTTGCACTTTAAGTATTTGAGAATTTGACATTACTGCTTCACTGAATATTTTTGATAATGCATTTTTGACAGAAAACATCTTTTGGGAGAAAAGAACTGGACAAACTTATTGACAAACTTTTTGTTACGATAGTTATTCCCTTCAAAATGTAACTTTTACCAAGTTGAATATTTACCACTGCATTCATTTTATAAGAGTTACATTGCAATATTGAGTTTATGATCTTCACTTATTTGAAATGTATCAACCAGTTCAGAGTGGTTGAAATAGTTATGGAACCATTTTATAAAGTGAGGTTGCAATTGTATACACACTTACCTGGGAGTAAGTCCAATTGAACTCAATGGAGCTTACATCTGAGTAGACATATATAGTATAGCAATGCTAGTCTCTGAAACAAAACTAAGTGGATAGTTAAAATTCCTGATGAATCTGAAACAGAATTGAAACCATGTTTTTAATGGTTTGATTTCCTCCTTAAGTCACTCAGGTTAAAGAGGAATCCACAGTGGTGAAACTGGTATAAAACTCCCTTAACTAAGTGTGTGTGCGCATACCCATATGGATGTGTACGTTTGTGGTATGTATGCCACACTGAGAGTTCACCTAAGGAAAGATGGGATAAAATGTAAATAAATAAACAAATAGATTCTTAATTGATCCTTTGTAGTACATTGCCACTTCCAAGAAGAACAGTAGTAGTTTTGTCTAGGTTTGATAATAAATCCTTCTGTTGCCAAAATGACCCACCTTTACTGGGATGAAGCTCATTGATAAAACAAACAAAACCCAAGCAGGAAATCACTATATTTGTGGGCCTTCTTTGACCAAATGTCTCAGTCATAAATTGAGATAGCCAGACATTTCTAATTGAAAAACAGGCCACCACCTTGGGAAAATTACAGCTTCCCAGGGTCCCTGGCACATGGGACACTATTGGTCCCCCCCACCTCATTCATTAGCACAGCCAGGTAAGTAGACGGGTTGTAAGGGAGATCTTCTCCCTATTATCTTAGCCAGAGAAGACCTGTGAGGTAATAATGCTCATCTCAAATTGGAGACAAGTATTTTGAGTCTCTGAAATTTGTATTCCAGACCATGGAATTACAAACCTCTGTAACATCACTAATTGTTTGGAAGGAGCCCAATATCCATAAAAAGATTCAGGCACCTTGGAAAAATGAAGTTTCCAAGTGTCCCTGGCACATGGGATGATACCTTACCAGCATCCAGCAGTCACCAAAGAAAGGGAGGTGAGACATTCCTGCTGCTGCTGCCGCCACTATTGCTAGTCCAGGTAGTGAATGGGGGTAGGAGCTTCTTGGAGGGATGTTAGGTCCTTGGGAAGCAGTTTCATACCTCATTGCACTCCTGCTTGTGTTACTGGTAGCATAATGCGGCCCAAACTGTGCTCATGTTTTTCAGTGTTTCTGTTAAAACAGCTCAAGCCCATTCTTCTGAAGCAATCTAATGGGAGTTCACCCATCAGTATTTATCATCCTCAAAGAATCTTCCATGGTTTCCAATGATTGAATCACCTTTCAATCAGTCACTGCCAGAGTTGCTTGTTTGTTTAGGGTTTTAATTCCGGTTGAAGCTCAAACCAATTGAGAAACTTTAGGTTTAAGTTGAATTCTAGTTCCTTAAAAAAAACACCCTCTCTGAATTGGGTTTGGGTTCAGGTTTGTGATGACTCCCTGCACTTGAGCATAATTTATCCTAGCATTCCCAGAGGAATAGCAGAATGTCATGGCTGCCTGGCAACTTAAGGAAACCATTCCTGCTATATATTTTTTTAAAAAATGGCAGTCTCTGTCATTTCTTTCTGCACTAAAAATAATTAAAACAACAGAGTTATTGGAAAGGCAGAGGAGCCAAGAATGCAATTGGCAGAGAGGCTAAATAACGTTCACATTACCAGCTGTGATGCCCTCCTTGTCAAGTCTGAGTACCAGTGGCTGACTAGAATTACATAGGAAGCCCATCCATTATGCTGAAGCAAATTTGCCACAAGCTCTCATCTAACGTTTACTCCAAAGCTAAGTATATTATTTATTCCGTATGTGTTACCTTGTTTTCTTATTTTTAAATAACTCCTGGATCTATTCTATCCTAGCAAAAGGATTTGTGATTCCTGTCGAAACACTGAGTGAGCCTCTATTCCATTCCCTGTCTATAAATGAACAAGCCCCAACAGATGATAGATCCTACAGAAGCTGTGAAACCAGCAGCTCAGGTCTGCCTGGCTCAAACATCTATAATCGTTCACATGTGACTGGCTTTGGAAAGCTTTGCATGAAGCAGACACTCCTCATAAATCAGCATGAAGCCTGTGGCCACCGAAGACTTATGCCACTCACATGACCGGGGGCACAATCACAGTGCTGACCTTTGAGGTGGGTTGGAGAGAACTTCTCAGTCTCGCTTCTACTTCTCAGATGAGAGGGCGAATGTATGCACATACCATGTTCATTTCATTCTTGTGCTCATGGGCAGCAGCAGAGGGGCTGGTGGGAAGGAGAGAAAATAAAACATGCAAGACATAATTTTTGGGTAAACGAAAAGCTACAGCTTTTATTGGATACAGCTTCACAGAGGCAAGGCATGGCAATCCAGCAAGGATCTGTTTTCTGGCCACCTGTGCACTTTCAGAATTATTTGGACCCAGTCTGCTGGCTGTGTCTGTCTACCTGAGAAGGAGGGAGAAGACTGCAGCCACTGACAACTGATGCCATTCCCATGACCACCACCCAGCAGGCTGGAGGAGTGGTCATGGTGCTGTCCCTTGAGGTGGGTTGCCCCATGCTTATACTCCTGAGCGGAGAGCCCACTCCAGCTTCCCCCTTGGCTAAGGATCCTGCCTGATGCCCTAGCATCATTTATAGCAAGGTGCGGAGAAGTGGATAGGAAGACGTTTTTCTCCCTCCACCAGAATACAAGAACCCAGGGTCATCCCATGAAGCTGAATGTGTACCAGTTGCTGGGGAACATGAGCAGGATGGTGCTATTACTCTCATGTCCTACTTGTGGGCTTCCCACAGGCAGCTGGCTGGCCACTGTGGGCCAAAACAGACATCACTCTAACTCTGTATCTAGCAGCTATGTCAGTTTTCATTTTTATACTAAAGTTGGTCCAGGAGGCCCTATCCAGATCTTAAAACATTAATTATTAGTAGGACATTAGTTATTGGGTAGGTTAGAAATGCAATAAATAAATAATAAAAGTCCTCCTACCCCGCAGACTGGACCTACTTTAGAGTAAAAGTGACAAAAAGACATAGCTGCTGGATATGGATTTAAAGTGATGTCTGCTTTGGCCCTGTTTGAACAGAGTGCTGGACTAAATAGGCCTTTGGTCTTATTCAGCATGGCTCTATGTTCTTATGTTATATTCTCCTTAGACTCCTGAAAACGTTAGGGATATAAGATCACTGCTAGATCAGACCAAGGATCCATGTAGTTGAGGGTCCTGTTTCCAACAGTGGTCAGTCTGATGCTTCTGTGAAGCCCACCAACAGGGATGGAGTGAGTACCCTGCCCCCACAGTATCCTGTCCCCAGCAACCAGCAGTCAGTGGGCAGACTACAATTCCAGTGGCATATGGGTAGTCATTTTGCATGACTCAGCACATAGAAAGGTGTATGGTTCAGTATAGTGGGTAACAGCTGACTAGGCAGCTATGGACTGGCCGGCTGGAAGTAGTTCTCACACTTTCACATTTTGTCACTGATTTCCTGAGCGTTGTCTGGGTTAAAGATGGAGGCACTACCGAAATACTTTTCCTTTTTAAACAAATGGACTGAAATATCTAGGGAGGGACCTTTGACCTATTGTAATTCTCATCAACAAACATGAAGACAAATAGTGAACCTAGATTAAATCAATCCAACCTACATTCACAATATATTGTAGCAGAAAACAAGTAGCTACTCTGTTGCTAAATCTAATCAAAAACACACTATGTGCCCTGCCAAGTGCCATGGTATGATAGGTACTTTAACACTTCACAGCAGGCATCCTTGTTTGCACACTGCTTAAACTTTTTCATCAATGAATTTTCGCATGAACATTACAAATATAACCAGTCACCAGGCCGCTATCTGAAACAAATGAGGATATCAAAAAGAGCCTCCTGCACCCCCTCCCCCAAAAAGACAACAATGCAAGTGGTTTCCTAGCTCCCCACCCCCCTCTTCTGCTAATATTTATCAATCTATAAGGTAATAGCGGGCTAAATGTTCTTCCGTTTGGGCTGTAAGTTGTAAAAAAAGGTCACTGACTATTAGTGTTTCATTTGCCAGGGGAAGGGAAACGGGTTGTACTATCTTCTTGGAGGTTTTCAATAGGCACCTGGTAGGGATGGTTTAAGAGGCTCGCACAGACATGCACAGCTCTGCCATCACACACAAAAAGGGGGGATGTTCTAACTTCTGAATCCCTGCAACAGGAAGTAACTTTTTATTGAAATATTTCCTGTTACAATCCTGTTTCCCCTCTACTGTTACCAGCAGGGTGTAACATGTGGTAGCATTATTAGGTATAAGACATCCCATCTTGTGACAGTGTTGTAATATGTGACCCAGTGAGTCCCATCCATCTGTATGTCTATGATTCAAAACATTTCGTTTACCTTTGGGGGATATTCCAGCAATGATTAATATATTTTCAGCCACTCATACTGCTCATTGAGCTAGTTCAATCTACCTTGCTAATGGCGTTGGATATTTCAGTCTCAGGTAAGCTATACATATTTCATTAACTATTAAAGTATTTTTTTTCCTCAGGGACTGTCCATAAAATATATTACACTTTAAAAAAACCTTTTTAACCCCCCTCCCTTGTTACCATTTGTCGCATTAGTACAGCCCCCCCTCAATAAAAGTATGTCATAACACATCATGACACTCCTAGCACACCTTTTTTTGATATTAACTATTTAGTGAGCAGTTTTAATACTTTTATTTTCATTCTTGAATTAAAAAGACAAGAAGTAATACTTTAACAGATCAGGTGACAAAAACAGAAACATAGGAAAACAAAACCTAAACAGATTTTTTTAAAAAAATATATAGATAGATCTAGATGATATTGATATTGATATAGTATTTAACTACCACTATATGAAAAATGCTTTAGACTAGATAAAATATAATTCAGAGAAGCAATTTTAATAAGGAACGTTAGAGAAAGGGGCAACTGAATGGGAATGGGAATATACAAAATGGTAATTGCATATAGGCATGGGGGAAGAAGGTATTATATGGGAGAGTCCAGGAAAATGTATTTCCCCAAATGTTTTGTAATAATATTCCAATTTCCTTGTAACTCAGTTCATTTTATTAATACAAAAATGATGCCTGTGAGCTCCACAAAACTGCAGATTGTTTATAGGATTTGGGAAGCCTGGTCCCACAAATTTATTATGGAATAATATTGGGATCATTCAGAATCTGTACCTAGTCCAGAATTAATTCAGATTGGGTCCTTGAGATATTTCCTAGAGGTTTCTACACCATGGCATGAAATGGTAGCAATACCACTTCCAAACTCCACCCACACCCCTTGACTAGGACTGTGTTATGTTGGTCCTGTCAGGTAGGTACCAGGGGTGATGTTGGGTGTTGATCTACACTATAATGTGGTACCTCTAACTTTCGAAACTAGTTGGAGATTTGGAGTGATGATGCAGCTCTAATGATGACACAGCTCTATTTTTCAACAGAACCAGGTAAGGCTGTGAAAGTTCTAAAGAAATGTCTGATGACAGTAATGAACAGTATATGGATGAATAAACCGAAGCTCAATTCAGAGAAGACATATGTTGATGGTAGCAGTCTATCTTAGGCAACGGTTCATACAGGAGTTTTACAGGGCAATCCTATGCATATTTACTTGGAAGTAAGTCTTACTGAGTTCAGTGGGTTTAGTCAAGTGTGTACAGGATTTCAGCCTTAGCTTTCCTTCCATGAAGGAAAGCATTACAACATCACTCACAGCTTTCTGATTATATTCTTACAATATCTAGTGAGCGTAAGTGCCAGTAATGGCAACAGTACAGAAGAAAGGAAAGTACTGTCAGGGCCGGTGCAAGGCAGTTTGGTGCCCTAGGCAAGATCAGATATTTAGCGCCCCCCCTTCCCACTTGAGCCCTCCCTCCCTATTTCTGGCGCCCCCTTTAGCCCTGCGCCCTAGGCAGCTGCCTAGTTGGCCTAATGGTAGCACCGGCCCTGAGTACTGTACCAACTAGTGCTGAAACCTGGTGGTATCTTTCCTGTTTTTGTGTCACATCCATGTTGATCCTACTAGTCTGTTTGGATCAGCAATGGTGGATCAGTGTGCTTCCACCTCCACTCCACCCCCAGATAACAGGTCTCAGGCAGGCCTGTGGTAGCTGGTGTAGAGAGCTGTTGTTCAAGATAAATTAAATTCAGAACTTTCAATAGCCCAGAAGATTGCATTGCGGGAAACTTTGGAGACACAAAGATACTTCCCTGCATCTTATTTCTCACTCCATCAATATGATTACATGTATTCATGCTGCAAATGATGGTGTGCCATGTATTTTAATCGAGACCTGGGTCTCCTGCTCCCAGCCCTTATAATCAGATCCCACTCTTCCAGCGAAGGCTGTTTATTGATGCCCTATTTTCCCCCCCCAACATATGAGCATGTCACTAAATTGGAGAATAGTTCCCTTTGTTAGATTTCCCAAGCAGGCAGGGGAAATCCTTAGACAATTTCATGTATGAAGCCAGTTAATTGCTTTAGATGGTGGAACAATCACAAGTATTTGGACCTATCATATGACAGACATTTGTAAACTATGGGAAAGACATATTTGTCAATAAAATGAACACCAGAAGAGCAAATTATTTTAGTATGGAAAAAGTCTTCACTTAAGTCAAGGTATCACGATTACACTGATGATTGACATAGCTTTAACTAGCTTTCAATAGCAAGATAAAAAAAAAAAAAGTTGTAGCTTCCCCCCCCATGCATCCAGGACCTGCCTGCAACCAGAAAGTCAGTCTCAAGATACCCTCAAATTGAATAAAAAAGATTGAAAGTTTAAATTATTTTTTTTTATTTTAAGTTGGATAGGCCCATAATAGAAAAAGATCATCAAAAACAATGAAAAGAAATAATTGTTAATTTCTACAGTACCTTGAAACCGAAGCCCATGAGAATAAATGGAATAAGGATACTATTAAAATTTCCTCTTTTATTATATCTTCTCTGCCAGAGTAATTGTTGCTGTGTCCAATGTATGCAGGGGACAATTTACTAGCTGTTTTCTATTAGTTTTTAGCATTAATATATACACGACTAAAATGAATAGCAAGCTTTTCTTTGGTTAATTAAGTGACTGGCAAGTCATAGATGTTGTTGCAGTAACTGATTTTTAAAACTGGTAACAAAAGAATAGGGGACTTTGATGATATTTGACAGGTTTTTAGGATTTATTTATTTTACTTTATTTGCGCAAGTTTCACTTAGGAAAAAGCTATTCAGATTATTAAGATCATAGCAATGATTTCATTATAGCAGTTCGTTAAATGTAATGGCGAGGTTTGCATCATTACAAAATTACACATTATAAGGGGTAGCATTCCCCCACCCTACCCCAGGAAAAGATGCAGTTTAGTTTAAACTGATATTGTCATTCCAGCATATTAATAGAATTAGGCTGTTACAGTACAATATTATTGAATTGCATATATGCCCTTTCTGGAAAGTAAAAAAAATCCCCTTCTTTCACTCCAACATTAAAGATATGCCAAACCATGATGGGGGGTACAGTAGCTTGCACAGTGGTTGAGTTCTAAAACTAGAGGTGTTCTCACTCAAGCCAGACCAGTAGACATACCCTATGAGTTGAAAGGCAGCCCCGTAATCCCAGAAATACTAGCTGCCCTTACAGAATGGTGAAATATCACTCTGCTCATTATCAGAAACAGTGCCAGCTCCAGGTTTTTGAGGGCCCGTGGACAAGACACCTTCAATGGGCCCCCTCTGTCTGTGAATCTACCTTCTCACCACCATTGTCACTAGCTGCTATTGCTCCTCATCCTCTTTTTCATCACTGCTGATGAATTTGGACTGATTGTCTACTTTGAATAAGAATGCCTGACTTCATTTTTGAAGTAGTATTTCAATGAAAAGGGAGGGAACTTAGTGTTATTACTGTTTTTAATTAATGAATGAATTAGGTGAGTGCATATGAAATTGGTTATCTTAACTCTGGAAAGATTCTGTTAATGAATTCGGCTAAAATATTAATGCAACTTGCTACAAGCAAAGGAAATACTTCCCGATCCCTCAATTGACTTGGATTAATTATGAGGGTGATGAATAGTACTCAAACCTATGTAAATATATGTGTGCCTGAGATTCAAGACCAGTGAAAATATGGCTATGTTTTAGTGGATCAGGGTAACATATTTCATATAGTAAAAGTTGTGAGGGAAGAGGAGTGATATTTATGGAGTGCAAAGCACTGTGGGATTTTGTGGGAAACCACATATATATTCAGCTTGTCAGAAAACATCTTAATATTTACTCTTCCAATCCCTGTGCTAGGGCTTTCTAAACCTAAAGCTTTCATTAGCCCACTCACCAGATATAAAGCATTTGCAAGCCTGTTGAAAGAGATGCTTTCCGGAATGGCACTTTGTGAAGGGGAAAGAGGATATCTTTGCCTTAGTTTATCATGCAATTTAAAAAATGTAGCGATTAAAAGAATACTTGTACTTCTTCGAGAATCAGGACAGTTTTCCACATTATAATTACTATGGGAACCATCAGCATTCCAGCAGTGTTTCCTGCAGTGACCATGTAACCATTGCATTGTAACACATGGATGTACATACATGTACACTCATCTTTAAGCACCTTCGTACACTCATCTGAGAAACTTGATTGCCCAGGTTTCCAGATGTGTTTGTACTTTGTACAGTTGTTTCAATATGCATGAACACATGGTATAACATCCACACATATTTACTGCAGGAAATACTGGGTTGGAATCAGAGGAGGTTCAGTCTTGCTGAAATCAATGGGGTAAGAATCATGACGACTAACTTAAGTCCAATTTATTTCATTGGGGTTAAAGAAACTTCCTCTGGATCCAACCCATGATATTTCTTGCAGAAATGCAATATGTGAAGCTGCCTCCATTCTCTTAGCAAGTGATATCTTCCAGATACCCCTAAGGGACTATTCCTATGTGCCTTTTTGTACTGGGTTGGGAATATCTGAGTACAAAATACATGAGTGGCACATCAAATGTGAGCTGCATTTGTCTGCATTATCATCCCCATTCCTCCTTAAACAGGTAAGCCCATGAGCAACAGTATCTTAAGAAGAGGGATGATACATGTATGTGTGGTTCACATTTGAGAATGTTTTCTTTCTTCGAAATGCAAATTCTTGGTACACAATGTTTTCATTCCCTATTTCTTGTAAATGAATAACAGCTTCTAAAAATACACTTGCTAATAACACTATTCAGTTATCAATGCTGGATATTGTAGTATAGCTGTCTTCGATCTTCTTCCAGAATAGGAAATGTTGTTCAATGCAGCTCCCAGCTTTGTCTGATCCACATTAGTCCTTGCCGAGCAATGTAGTGGTTTACAATTGCTTGCATTTTCTATGTCCTACTGGTTCACAAATGTATAGTAACAAACAAAGCCGTGTGTTTTATTACCTCCATCTTTTCGTCCCTGAAGGTTCTTTCTTTTTCTTTTTCTTTTCTTTTTGATGGGTAGTTTTATAAATGGAAAATAAATTTTAAAAAAATGTTGCTTAAAATATAAATGTAGGATTTGGGCTTTTTTGGGGGTGGGTGGGTTTTCCACATAAATGTTTTTGATCCATACTGCATGCACAATATGTTACATTACGGCAGGTTAATTCTATATTAAATATAATCAGAAACACAACATGGGGGCTGTCACACTGACACGGTGTGATAGGTACTTTAATACTGCTCAGCAGGAGCCCTTGTTATATTTTTTATATGTTAGTAGATGTCTACTTAGAATTGATCAAACCTTTCCTTCTGAAACATATATGCCAACACCTCCACAACACACTATAAACTAGACTCTCAGAAAACAATAATGATGCTTATCAGTCACTCGCCTTGAGTTTGCTTGTGAAAAACCTCTAGCTAGTATGCTATTGGAGCTCTTAAAACATAGATCTTTTTGCTGCACTGATAATTCACTCACAGCTTGAGATTGATGACTATGTGAAGTCCATAAAAGATGTTACCACTATATTTTCTTCTTATGATTTATTTTATCATGTTGTCAAGGTTTGCAGAAAACAAGAAACAAATCAATGAATGTCATGCTTAAATATTAAAGAAGGCTGTAATACACAATTTTATTCAGATGCCTTATTCAATCTTGTGGCTCTGGAAAGGGTAGTGGCAGCAAAGCTTTTATTTGAATTACTTTTGGAAAAATTAATTTAGTGTGAATGTTGAATTGTGAGTGGCAAAAGGCTAGCTAACCTTATTTGTTTAAGGAAGAATGTGGAGTTTCTCTACCTCTTTGAGAGGAGCGGTTTTGAAGAGGGAGGGGAAATGCCAGAACTGAATTTTGCAAGAGAATTGTTTAATTTAAAGTGCCTTCCTTTTAAATTAGAAGAGAGGGCTGACACTGCCTGAAGAGCATATAAACCAGCACATAGTACCAGTTACTCTTTCCTAATCACTAACTTGACATTGCATCTTATCCCTTGGTGAGGGAGTAGAAGACAGAGGAGACTCATATTATAACAGATTTTGAGGCAATGCCTACAGCTGCACAATATTTCAAAATTGGTTGTTTCATGCCTAGTACCCCTCTTTACATGTGTCATTGGAGTTCAAACACACAGATTTGATTTTTCACTTTAAAATATTTTTAATTAAGGATGGTAGAAATTACATCTGTGTTTCATTTAGGTAAAAAAAAATCATCTAAATATAGTGCTTTGCAACTACAACAGACAGGCATGAATCTTTGAGTCTGTGGCCACCATGATATAGCAAAGGGCATCACTTATGTAACAGTATGTGTACATCTGACATTTCTTCCCTGTGTTTGCCTTTCCATAGCCCAATGACAAAACTTTAAAAAAAAAAATATGGGAGAGTTTAAGGAGCAGGTTGGGATGTTGTTGAAGGAAATGAACCCCTTCAAAACTTCATCTGTGCACCATCAGTGCGACCTTTCAAATTTCAGCCCGTGCCGTGCACATGTAGGGAGAGGGGGAAAGGGTCAATATAGCCAATATTCTGCCATCATTAAATAAAATATTCTCTGAAATTCATATTTTGAATAGGACAACAAAATACCTTAGTTAAATACCAGCAACATTTCTATATCAAAGCCTTAATGGACATTTGTTTTATATAACTGTCACTTATTTTGTAAACATCTGTAGTTTGAATAGCAAATTTGAGGGCAAATAGCAGGGAGGGTTGGGGGAAGAGTTGACAGAAAAATAACATAGAGGGCAAGGTTGACACCCCCTGCCCGCCCCACCACTGTGACGTGTGTTATGGCCCTAACATAATGGGAATAAGAGGCAAAACTTCAAACATTTTCCATTTAATATTTCCAGTAATAAGAATCTAGATGCTGGTACCGTAGTTAGTTATCTGCATTTATAGCAGCAGGGGTTGCACGCGCATGCGCACGCACACGCGCACACAGAGAGAGAGAGAGAAAAGGAAAGAAAAGAAAAGAAATGGTTCAATTTTCACCTCATCTAAATGGACATCACTAGAAGTGATAGCAACATTTCCCTATAAGGAATCTATGTGAGACTCATATTGAACCAGGTTCCCTGTAGTCTTCCCCCCCCCCTTTAAATCTCATCAACGCTGTTAGGGTGCAATCCTATAGGCTGTGCCCCCATTAGACAGAGGCCTCTGAATGCGGGGGTTTCTGAGTATCGAATGCCCCACTGGGCTGCTGCTGGCGGGGCGGGAGGAGCCAGAGAGGTTATTTTCACCTCTCTGCTCTCCTGTTGTTTCTTTGTCCTCTAGACAGGTCTCTGAGCCTGTCTAGCAGAGGTAGGTCTGGGTCTGGAGAGGCCACAGAATTCTTCATAACCTGGCCTCTCCTCTCCCCTCCCACTTTTGTGACCCCAGAAAGCAGATGCCATGGTTCCTTCTGTGGTGGCTGCAAAGGGACAGGGAAGAGGGGGTAGGATTGGATTTTGAACTCCCCCTCCCAAAGTTGTAGGAGTGTCTACAGCTTCAGGAAGGGGAATCCCAGAAATCCTGTGGTCTGTAGGATGCTCTCCAGAGACCATATAGGATTGCTCTCTTAACCATCTTCATGGCATTAGGACTCAGCATCGATTGGTCACCACCTAAGAGTCTTGGTCCCACATCAGCTTCTCCTTTTTGGATATTTGTAAGTGGTGACTCCTCCTCTTTGCCAGCAGTAGAGGGTAAGAAGTAACAGCAGCTACTCATGCTTTCTGCTGCCTGCTTTCTTATCACAAAATGTGAGATTGCCCCAGAGGCCTTCACATCATCTCAGGGGTCTCTCTGATAATTTCTCTTTTCCCAGTCAGACATGTGCAGAGCACTTATTTTAAGAACCTAGGAAGCTGCTTTATGCAAGGTCAGGGGTTTTTTTTTGTCCATCTAGCCTAGTACTGTCTATTCCTACTGGCAGCAGCTTCCAAGGGTCGCAGGAAGAGGTTTTTCCCATCACCTGCTACATGATCCTACTGGAGATGCCAGGGATTGAGCCTCAGACATTCTGCACATAAAGCATGTGCACTACCACTCAGCAGTAGCCACCCACATACAACTGTAAACATGGAGGCTTTCTATAGATCAGTGGTAAGCAACACACAGCGGTGACTTCCACATGTTTTGGACTGCCATTCCCATAAACTCCAACCTGCATGGCTAATGGTCAAGGATTATGGGATTTGTAGTCCAAAACATCTGGTGGGGACCAGGTTGCCTACACCTGCTAGAGATGTTCTGATGAACACATGTTAGGGCCAAAACAGATATTACTCCCACTGAAAGCTAAGTCTTTCTTTCATTTTTACTCTAGAGTAGATGCAGGCAGGGGGTCTGATCCAGATCAGGACCCATGCGTGAGCGTGTGCGTATGTCCCCTCCCCGCTATGGGCCTGATACATGACAGGGGTCCTGAGCCTGCAATTTTCATTGCTAAATAGTGATCAATTTGCTTCATGGATCACAATTTTGCAATAGAAATTATAGGTGTGGGATCCTGATCCAGGCTGGGCCCATACCGGGGGAAAAGGTTAAATCCCCCCTTACCCCCCACTAGTTTCCTGGTCCAGATCAGGGGACCTGCACCTACTCTAGAGAACAGAATGAAAGCAGAATGAATGTGCAGGGGCAGAGAGTAGGCTCCTTCCCCAACTTAGGGCCAAAACAAGCATTACTTTTAGTCAGTTCATCCACACAAGGAACGAGACCCTTTGCATTCTCATATGCAAGTATACAATTGCCCAGTTGCCATTTGTGCCATAAACTTCAATATACTTACCTACCTACCTACCTACCAAGCATCAGAGATGGGCAGTTAGGAAGCCACCATTTTGATGTTCCCATAATGCCTCAGAACGACATTATGCAAGGGCATTGTGGGAATATCAAGATGCTGGTGGGCTCGTGCAGGCACTCACCACAAATTGCAGCAGTGCTACTGCCTCTCATGGCAGTAAGCCCACTGGGTGGGGAGCCATGCTAGTGCGGGGGACACCGAGTGGCACTGTGGCAGGGGCCTCACACCCAGAGCTATCCTGACCAGCAGAGTGTGGAGTGGAATGTAAGAGGCTGAGTTGGGTTTTGCAGGAAGGGGTGTGTGTTAACCAATGAATAGATGTGAAGAAATAATAGAGAAGAGAAAAAGAAAACGGATGCCCGTTTAAATTACATTAGCTGTGTGGAGCAGCTAATATGCACGAAAGAAATTGCTGCCTTAAAGAAAAAGGAGGGGTGCAGGGGAGACTAAGATGGGAGTTTCTTCTTTCCACCCCCTCTTACCCGTATGATGCTTTGGAACAACAACAACAAAATAATTCTGAGGCTCTGAAAAGAGGATTTCAAATGGAATATGACACCTCTAGAAAAGAAGCGTTCTACAGAGAAGTGTTATAATAAGGGGGAAAATTCTGCTGGAGAAAAGAACTGTTTTCTTATTTTAATGTCTAAAAAGAGCCTAAATTAAAAGAAAAGGCATAGTAGCTGTTTGTTGAGGTGCAGGTAGTACTACAAAGCAGAAAACTATTTTGGGCATGGACAACATGCAGAGATACACCTTAGTCCTATTGCCTGACTAAATGTGATCTTCAGAAATGTTTAGACATAATTTTGGGTCTGAGGTCCTAATTGCTATGAAAACTAGCTGTCATGCACCTGTATGTAATGGTCCAATCCTATGCATGTCAGTGGGACCTCCTCTCAGGTAAGTGGACATAGGACAGCAGCCTTTTCTTCTGCTTCTTTGCAATAATTTCCTTAGCACATACACCTTATTTGCTCTCTAGAGATGGAACAGATATTGAGCCAGAAGATTAGGATAAATCATTGTCGCCGGCTTCTAACAGATCAGGCCTTGAAAACAATGAGTTTGGTTTTAATTAATTACATTTGATGCTTTAATTTAGCTGGAGACTATAAGAGCAAAACAAAAATATATGTTTTCTGGTGTCTTCATAGGGTAACAGAACGCATTTATAACATAATATTAAAAAATAAAATGCATTGGATTATACCTTTTTCAAACATAGTATTTAAATTAAACCTAGCACGATTCTTAGGGAATCAAATTTGTAACACGCAACACAATTTCTGCAGCTGATTCTCTGCATACGTTATTGTTTATTATAACAGTGGGGCTGGAAAACGAAGGTAAAGTTGATCAATCTTTTCTGTCTGTTATTGCCCAGCAGGTTGAAAATTGGCAATCAGATTAAAATTACATAAGTAAAGAAATAGTCTTTACTTAAAAAAATAAAAATAAAACAGTTATACCGCTTTAAAGCCACATGACTTTAAAAACAGAACATGGTAATTATTATAGTTACAAGTGACCAGCAAAGGAAAGATACAGAATCATATGGACCTCAAAGGTAATTTAATTCAACCCCCTGCCGATATAGAAAATCTGCAGCTACAGCGTAGTGGTGAGTGTTGGACTGGGACTAGGGAAATCCGGGTTCTAGTCCCTGCTCGGCCATGAAACCCACTGGGTGACTTTGGGCCAGTCACTGACTCTCAGCCTAACCTACCTCACAGGGTTGTTGTGAGGATAAAATGGAGAGGAGGAGGATTGTGTAAGCCACCTTGGGTTCCTTGCAGGAAAAAAGGTGGGGCATAAATCAATCAATCAATCAATCAATCTCTGGTGGGTGTTTATCCAGCCTCTACTTAAAACCTCCATTGAAGGAGAGTCCACCATTTTCTCAGGCAGTCTGTTCCACTGTCAAAGAGCTCGTGCAGTTGGGAAGTTCTTAATGTTTAATTGAATTCCCCTTTCTTGTCATTTGAACCTGTTGGTTTGGGTCCTATCCTTTGGAGTCGTGATGGAGGAGAAATTTGTTCAGTTCAGTTACCTAATTTCCCACTTTTTAACCAATATGCGAACTAAAACTTAGTTATCCTTCCAAATTCGCACTTGTCCGAATTCTCCAATCAAAATAAGCCTACAGAAATGTATATGCTGGGGAAACATGCACAGAAAAATGTGGTATTAGTGAAAATAATTTTCAAAATGCATTATATTAGGAAAACAGCTTGCAAAAATGTGTATATTTGGCAAAATTGTGTATAAAAATGCATGTATTTGAAGAAATTTGCAAATAAAAATGCCTACAAATTTCTTTGCGAACATTTTCCTCAAATTTCAGGATGAACCAAACTTAAAATTGGAAAAATTAACAACAGAGAGAAACCAAAATTGACAGTCGCCCATCTCTACTCAGAAGTACCCAACTCCTTCAACCTTTTCCCAGGAGACTTGGTGTCCAGGACCCTCACCATTCTTGTCGCCCTCCTCTAGACATGTTGAACTTTGTCTTGACACGTTCACCTTTGAACTGGACACAGTAGACCACAGTGAGGTCTAACCAAAGCAGAATAGAGTGGTTCTTGGGTAAACACCACTGTGGAGGATACCTTCAGATGAGAAAAAAAACAAAACAAAACCCAAACCATACGTTTCCTATGCTGTATACACCTACTGTATATACATTTATGGGGAAGTAACTCCCACTGAGATCAATGGGACTTGCTCCCAAGGACCCAAGTAAATATGCATAGGATTTCAGCCTAAGGTTACTTGTTTCTGTTCAGCTTAATGAGCATTGTTACATTTACCAAGTGCTAGAGCAGGTATCAAAATTATGTTTTTTCTTTCATTCATAAAAAAGAACTGGAAAGGATTACAAGAAGTGGACAAGGTGCTTTCATCTGTGAGGCCGACCACCTGCTTGTTTGACCCTTGCCCATCCTGGCTCATCATGAGCTGCAGGGAGAGACTGGGTGAGGGGATCAAGGCGGTGGTGAATGCCTCCCTCAAGGAGGGAGTGATGCCATCAGCCCTCAAGGAGGCAGTAATAAGACCGCTTCTAAAGAAGCCCTCCTTGGATCCCCAGGATTTAAACAACTTTCGCCCAGTCTCCAATTTACCATTTCTGGGCAAGGTGATCGAGCGGGTGGTGGGTGCTCAGTTGAAGGCACACTTGGATGAAGCCGATTATTTGGATCCGTGCCAGTCGGGCTTCAGGTCTGGACATGGGACGGAGACGGCCTTGGTCGCCTTGGTGGATGATATGAGGAGGGCTTTGGATAGGGGCGAATGCTCCTTTCTAGTCCTCCTCGATCTCTCAGCGGCTTTTGATACCGTTGACCACGGTATCCTCCTGGACCGTCTGGAGGGGTTGGGCTTGGGAGGCACTGTATTGCAGTGGTTCCGGTCCTTCCTCTCTGGAAGGTATCAGAGGGTAGTTCTCGGGGAGGAGGCTTCGGACCCTCGGCTGCTCACTTGTGGAGTGCCGCAGGGTTCCATCCTCTCCCCGATGTTATTCAACATCTACCTCAAGCCGCTGGGAGCTATCATCAGGAGGTTTGGGGTGCAGTGTCATCAGTATGCGGATGACACGCAGCTCTACCTGTGTTTTAAGTCCTCACCGAGGTTGGCCGTTGAGACCCTGTCCAAGTGCCTGGAGTCAGTGGCTGGCTGGATGGGAAGGAACATGCTGAAACTGAACCCCGACAAGACCGAGGTACTTCTGGTGGGGGACAAGGGAAGGTTAGGGGATGTTGACCTGGTGCTGAATGGGGTACATCTACCCCTGAAGGACCAGGTCCGCAGCTTGGGGGTCATTCTAGACTCCCAGCTGTCCATGGAGGCTCAGGTGGCAGCTGTGAGCCGGGCGGCGCTGTATCAACTCCATCTGATACGGCAGCTGCGCCCCTACCTTCCTAATCACCTGCTCCCATCAGTGGTTCATGCCTTGGTCTCCTCTCGCCTAGACTACTGTAATGCGCTCTACGTGGGGTTACCCTTGAAGACGGTCCGGAAGCTTCAGCTGGTACAGAACACGGCGGCTCGCCTGATTAAGGGCAGCCGCCGGCGTGATCACATCACGCCAGTGCTTAATGAGTTGCACTGGCTACCAGTTGCTTGCCGAGCCGAATTCAAGGTGTTGGTTTTGACCTTTAAAACCCTACACGGCTCTGGCCCAGCTTATCTCAAGGAGCGCCTCCAGCAACATCAAGTAGGCCGCTCAACAAGGTCTGCCACGGATGGCCTTCTCCTTATCCCATCAGCCAGAGCAGCCAGGCTGGTGGGGACTAGGAAGAGGGCCTTCTCTGTGGCGGCCCCCACATTATGGAACTCCCTCCCTAGTGACCTTCGCCATGCCCCCTCCGTGATGAGCTTCCACCGTGCATTAAAAACATGGCTGTTCAGGCGGGAATATGGGGTGGGTTAGGTTTTTAATGAGAATTTTTTATATTGTTTTAATTATTATGTTTTATTGTGTTTTATTGTATTTTAATTGTACATCGCCCAGGGTGGCCGGGTGACCGGCCAGATGGGCGATTGATAAATATAATAAATAAATAAATAAATAAACTATCTAGATTTACTTCCTGTATGAAGGCCAGACCTCTCCCACTTCAACCTATACAGTCCAGATCATACACTGCTCCAAGCAGATGACTATGTAGCATAGTATAGAGCAGGGATGGGGACTCGGACTCGAGGACTCGACTCGTGAGTCGGACTGAGTCCCCCCTCTAACTTGACTCGGACTCGAGTCCCAATATTTTTAATGGGACTCGAGACTCGACTCGGGACTTGAGACCAAGGACTCGTCAACATCCCTGCTTGATGCCACCTGCAGGTGCTGCCTGGACCCAGTTGCAGTAACAATCCAAGTTTATTTTTTAAAATCATTTTCCTAATGCAACCTTTCAGACATTTGGGGTTTGGCTGCCTCTGCCTGCCTGTTTGGGGTTCCCAGCCTCCTCTGCCTGCCTGGTCTCTTCTTAACCAGTTCCACAGTTTGAATTGTCCAAGACAAAGGCCTCTGCCTGCCTGCTTTGGGGTTCCCAACCTCCTCTGCCTGCTTGGTTATTTTGGGTTTGTCTGCCTTGTCTGTTCTTGTCAAAATCAGTGGCAGAGTTTTGAGATAAAAAGGCACACTTGTGCCTAGAATTTATTTAAGCCACACATCTGAAGTAGCGTTATTTTGTTGGGGGAAAACCCCATTGATTTTAATAGGGACTCGTGGAGTCAGTTTTGGGAGTGACTCGGGACCCGGGACTCGTGAGTCACCATTTTGGACCAAGGACTTGGACTCGGACTCGGACTCGAGACTCGGGTCCAAAGACTCGTGACTCGACTCGTGACTCGAGACCAAGGACCCTTCAACATCCCTGGTATAGAGTTAAAAGAAGGGGGGTTAGGGCTGCAATCCTAAACACACTTCCTTATACTAGGGTAGCCTATCCCAACCTGTTGCCCTCCAGATGTGTTTGACTACAACTCCCATCATCCCCATCCAATAGCCATGCTGGCTGGGTGATGGGAATTGCAGTCCAACAGAGTTGGAGGGCAACAGGTTGGGGAAAGCTTTATTAGGGAGGAAGCCCTATTGAACACAGTGGGACTTACTTCTGAGTAAACATGCATGGCATTGCACTGTAACTTACTGCCTATACAGTAATACCTTGAATTGCAAGCATAATTCGTTCCGGAACCGTGCCTGTAATCCAAAACACTCTTATATCAAAGTGAGTCTCTGGCGGGCGTGAGCGGGGCCGATTTCGGCCCGCTACGCCCGCTCGAGGCGAGCAGTTACATCCTTACATAAACAAGCAACGTCTTGCAATACAAGTCAAAATTTATATAAAAAATCTGCTTGTCTTGCAAAACGCTCTCAGACCAAGTTACTTGCAATCCAAGGTATTACTGTATAAAGTGAGAAAAAGGTGGATCCGGTGGCATGGCTAGGGTGAGATTGCAAGGCACAGGTGTGGGCCCCTGGTGTCCGGAGGGCCCCCAAATGACCCTTTGAATTTAAGGTGGGGGTGGTACCTGGCTCCCTATGTCTCCTTCCTTCTAGCCCAGCCTGGCCCCATTAGCAAAAGGAAGTGCCACAGCAGCTGGCCGGGTGTAAATTTTTAAAAAACACCCTATGTTTCAAGTAGCAGCAATCTGAACCAACCAGATGCAGCCTTTATGGCACACCATCAATGAGTAGGCACAACCAATAAGGAGTAATGTAAGGCTGCCTCTCCACCACTCCTGTGTCCTCATTGGCAACGTCTCTCCAAAGGCAGCATCTGATTGGTTTCGGACTGCTGCTACTCAAAACCTAAGTTTTTTAACAAAAAAAGTAAATTCAAAATGATGCACGGTGGTGTCTACCTACAAACTTTCTTTTGCAAACGCGAAGCCAGGCTAGGAGGAGCTGCTGCTTCTGTTGCCACCTGGTTAACAAAACAAAAAATGGAGTCAGGAAGGGCTGGCTGGTGGCAAGGGGAGCAGCAGCAGGAGGGCTGGCTAATGGAGGCGGCGGAGGGGGCCCTTGGAAACAACTTGCCTGGGCTGCCCCCCCTCAAAACCAGCTGTGCCCCAGGGTGGTCCCTTGCTTACTTTCATGAAATGGCAGCTGTGACTAATTCCTATAAAATGGCGCAGTACTACAGAAGCCTAGAGGGGTTCTTAGAGGCAAATAAGAATGCAGGTGTGCAGCACTATAATGCTGATGCGTATTGACAGCTGCTCTTTAGGAAGCACAATAAGCTAGTAAGATTTTATGGGTCCTGGAATTTTCTGGGCTATTTGTTGGTAGTGATGTGCACAGAGCTCAATTGGGCGGGTGGAAGTTGGGCAATCTCGCCGGGCTCGACCCCCCCCCCCCCAAGCTCTGCTTGCCCTACCTTTTCCCTAGCTTGACTTGCGTTCTCGTGAGCCGAGCTGGGTACAGCAACTTCCGGGTTCCAGGACTATGTTGTTTACCTAGATAACGGCCAAATGTGCACAAATTACGGCCAAATTTGCGCAAATTTGGCCATACTTTGTGCAAGTTTGGTCATTTTCTATGTAAACATCATAGAGCCGGGGACCCAGAAGTCCAGCGAGCGCCTCGGCTGGTGCTCGTGTTTGGCACACGCGCCGCGAGCCGAGTGCCGGGGTGTGTGTGTCACCCATCCCTATGAAAATCCAGCAAGTCTGCAGCCTGTCAATGAGAAAGGTGCCTGCTAAGCAAATACCATAAATACAGATTATTCAAGCAACTGAGCTAGGCCAGATAGTATAGCAGAAG
Organism: Shinisaurus crocodilurus; assembly: GCA_021292165.1. Lineage (NCBI taxonomy): Eukaryota > Metazoa > Chordata > Lepidosauria > Squamata > Shinisauridae > Shinisaurus > Shinisaurus crocodilurus. The sequence goes on along the minus strand of CM037878.1, from coordinate 90,910,205 downwards.
GCCACAAGAGAATCTGACTTGGGAGACAAATACCTCATAAGCAGTATAACAGATGACTTGCAACATGGCTAGTTGTCTATGCACATTGAAGGTGGAGATGAAGATCAGAGTTCAAATCCAAGCCATGATGAATGCTCTTATTGGCTTTGGACAAGTAATTTTGAATTAGGATGTCTTCTTCTGCAACATGGGAACAGTCAACATCCTTTCTCACAGTGTTAGACATTGAATAATTCCTTCAATGTGCTTGCGACACAAACAAGCATTTTTGGAATGGATAACAGCAACAACCCTTCCAATGCCTCTCACCTTTTCTGGCCTTTTTGTCCTCGCTACCCTGCCTTCTTCCCTGCTTTATTTGTCCTTGTCTTCAGTGCCTTCAGTCTTCTCCATGCCTTTGCCCTACTCCCCATACTCTTCTATGTATGTTCAGTAATCCCATGCTCAGGCAAATTCTTCTGATGGCAACAACCCAATTAATGTGTGGGTGATTTCTCCAGATTTTTGCAGAGTGGTTGACCTTCTATTATCTAGCAGCCAACTGGGCATGCTACACCCAGAATTATTTTCTTTATGAGCTTATTTGTCTTTCTCTCTCCAACATAATTTTATGTCAGTTATGTCCGGTTTCCTGCTTTGTCTTTTCGCACTCTTTCATGAAGAAAATGGATCAATTCCTGAGCTCTTTTGGCCCTAGACATATTAATAATAACTGGCTTTGTAGAAGTTGGGGAAAGATAGGAAGAAGGCTAAGGTACAGACCGCTTCTAAAAGAACTGAATAATACTTTTGGGGGTGTGGGTGGTGGAATAATAAATTGCTAGGGTTTTTGAACTTCAGAATTCCCAGTGAAAGTAACCTTCCTGTTGCATCTTTTGTTATGGGTTCCTATGTAATGAGATCATCTCGTTAAGTAGTCTTTGACTGGTCACATAAGGGGGACTTCAGAGAGAGAAATCAAGTAGCCGTTTTAATGACAAACCACTTTAAATTGTATATTTTTCTTTCACGATTTTATTCTTAAAGACTTCCCATGATGGAGGCTGTAGATGGCTTTTTAATGGGTTTCAAACTATGTGAAGGTTCCTTTGCCATTTTATAAGCAACCTTAAGATGTGGTCAACGAGGAAGAGAAAGACCACCTGAAAAGGCTTCAGTGATTTTGGAAAATTGTTACTTGAAGTTTTCCACAGGTCACCTCCATTTCCATCCAGCCATCTATGTGTACTGGCAAGCTTCCTAGAGCTGTTTTTGTAGGAAATGAGGTGGTACAGATTAAACATTATGGTGGTGTGATTTTATATAAGATCCTTGACAAAGAAAACACGTTTGCCATATGTATGGCAAAGCTTTGGCTGATAAATTCCTGCCTGTATTATTGCAAATTGCTGTTCTTTCCTGCATAATATTTTGACAGCATGATTGTGTGTATAAATCCTGAACACTCCAGGATATGCATTTGAATGGGATTTAAGCCAGCCCAATTTCCACAATCCTGTGAGGTGACATCCTCATATGCAGGCAACAGGGTATACATACGTTTCTTATTCAGTTTCTTGTTCAGCAGTTCCCACAATAAATCTCATAACTGCTTTTTAGACTTGGGGGGGTTTGAGATTATTCAGCAGTAGGGAACCTCCGAACAAAAATGGAACACAAACTGTGATCTTAGTGTGGATCTGGGTCATGCATGTTTCTGTGTCCAACACAGTATGTTTATATATTATGGTCAGGAGCCAATGAGCTACTGTAGGTTTGTCCAAGAATTTGTGCATGACTGTACACTAAGTTTTTGATTTTTTGTTTCTTTGAAGACTCCCATATTACAAACTGCTTTGAAGTATCCTCAGTTTCTAAACCATGAAATGTTTCTAAAATTTGCCAGGCATATGAGAGGCTGTTACTATACTAAGATGTCATTGACCAAAGTGACCTTGGAGGATATCTCAAACTTTTAAAAATAAATTAAATAAAAATATTTTTAAAATAACCAAATAAAAATAAAAATAAATGGAAGTGTTATGATAGGGCAGTGATGGCGAACCTATGGCACAGGTGCCACAGCTGGCACGCAGGGCCCTCTCTGTGGGCACTCGAGCTACTGGTCACCAGATCATGAAAACCATCCCCTTCTGCAAAACACTAATGATCTTGTTCTTTCTCACAGTGTGGAACAGAATGATTTTATTCTAGAATTCCTGTTGCAGAATTTGTTATTCCTGTTGCTACATTGTTATCACATTTAAAAGATTTTGAAGAATGATGCACAGAACATGGCTTGGATGTAAAGCCCTAACAGTTGACCTGAGTGCTGCATGTGTTGCTCTCAAACTAACGGAGTATGAGCCAAGGTTTGACAAATTATCAGCATGCATGCAATAGCAAAAATCGCATTAACTGTGCAAAAGCATGCCCAATGCAAACTTTTACATAATGCAGTGTTTGCAGTCCAAGACATAAAGTGTTTTAAATGTGTTAAGCACGTTTAGTTTTCTTGTTTATCTTGCTTATCCTAGTACAGGTTGACTTTTACTTTTACTAATCCGACACCTGTAGAAGCAGGGAAAGGACCTGGGGTAAAGCTTGCCCCATACAATTTCAGTCTGGCATATAACCATATTACAAGTTGAGAATCCCATCCCTTATCCAAAAATACATGTGCCTAATTATTTAAAAAGTTTGTATAAATTCCCTTCAGGCTACGTGTACAATGTAGTACTATAATAATTTTTTGAGTTGATTTTTTTTTCAACAAAAAACTGTTTGTATCATTGAAAACTCTGTTATTCTGTTTTTCTTTTAAGGCAAAAGATGTTAATTAGTTCGGACAACTGTATGAGTTGTTTTTCTAAAACTAAAACCTCGGTATTCAGGTTTAATTGCAGTGTTGGCACTTTGAAATAAATAAGTTGGTTTTGTGTTGCAGTTTGGGCACTCGGGCTCAAAAAGGTTTGCCATCACTGTGATAGGGTATACTGACAGCACTACACAGGGCATATAGGATATTATTATAGGGCATACTGGCCAATAGGAATTTGGAAACCAAGGAGTTGATAAATAATCGAGGTCCAAATAGCTAGGACCCTAATGAAACTGTACAACATTCCAGAACCCAAAAAAGCTCTGCCTACCATATGCCCTTGTCTATTATCTTCCATCGTAATTCCTAAAACCCCTAAAAAGAGTAACTTGGAGCACAATGTTATGCGTGTTTAGACAGGAAAAAAAGTTCTACACCTCCCAGCATGCCCCAGCCAGCCATGCTGGAGAATGCTGGGAGCTGTAGCACTTTTTTTTCCTGTCTAAACATGCATAGGATTGTGCCCATGACAGGGATGGGGACTCGGACTCGAGGACTCGACTCGTGAGTTGGACTGAGTCCCCCCTCTGACTCGACTCGGACTCGAGTCCCAATTTTTAATGGGACTCGAGACTCGACTCGGGACTCAAGACCAAGGACTCTTCTTCAACATCCCTGGGCTGTGCCAGAAGGAGTGGAGAGGAGCGTGATTGCCGGCGAAGAGCGCATGGAAGCGAGGTGTGCCGCTGCTCGGCCACTATGGACGGCTACCAGGAGTGCAGCCCCAACAGTGTGTCAAGATTTATTTTGATTGATGTGTTGCGTACTTGGGAGAGGCAGAAGAAGGACCTGAGATTACTCTGTGTGGCTGCTCTGAGTGTGTTTCTGGTTCCAGCAAGTTCATCACCAGTGGAGCGGGTGTTCAGTGAGGGTGGAATTGTGATGAGATCTCACCGTTCCAGAATGGGGGCCAAACATTTAGAAAAAATCATGTTCCTCAAATGCAACATGGATAAGTTTTAGGAAGTACAGCAAGTTTATTTTTTAAAATCATTTTTCTAAAATGCAACCTTTCAGACATTTGGGGTTTGGCTGCCTCTGCCTGCCTGTCTGGGGTTCCCAGCCTCCTCTGCCTGCCTGGTCTCTTCTTGACCAGTTCAACAGTTGAATTGTCCAAGACAAAGGCCTCTGCCTGCCTGCTTTGGGGTTCCCTGCCTCTTCTGCCTGCCTGGTTATTTTGGGTTTTTCTGCCTGGTCTGTTCTTGCCAAAATCAGTGGCAGAGTTTTGAAATAAAAGGGCACACTTGTGCCTAGAATTTATTTAAACCACACATCTGAAGTAGCCTTATTTTGTTGGGAAAAACCCCCATTGATTTTAATAGGGACTCGTGGAGTCAGCTTTGGGAGTGACTCATGACTCGTGACTCGTGAGTCACCATTTTGGACCAAGGACTCGGACTCGGACTCGAGACTCGGGTCCAAAGACTCGTGACTCAACTCGTGACTCGAGACCAAGGACTCTTCAACATCCCTGGCCCTTGATCACAAAAACCCAGGAAAGACACTATGGTTGCCAACCAGCTGTTTCCCCCCCCTGGCCCAGCTGTTTGTTTGTTTTTTCACCTCCTGCCTACTTGCAAGAATGTGTGTTCATTTTGCTAGATCTCTATGCACTGTGATTCTCCCTCCCCCAGGTGGGATATTATTCAAACATGCAATCTCCACCCTTCATTCTGAAGTGAATGCATTCAGCATTCTTAGGAGGGCTGTACCATGTTTTGAATGCGTAGAACTTGGCCAAAAGGTCTTTTAAGTAAAATGTGGGTCAGGCTAATGGCTGATGTTCTGCCTTACTGAAAACTGCCATTACTTTCTCGTGTTACCCTTCATAGCATGGGAGCCGCTGCTGTGTATCTTGTTCCTCCTGCACTCCAAAGGTAACCTCAGAAACATCCCTCACCACATCACCCTTTCTGGAATCCTGGCATGGGAAGGAACTGCATAGAGGACTCATCCTATGTGACCTGTGGCTTCTCAGATTACATTTGTGCTGCTGGGAGGAGCCCAGCTGCAGTGGCTTCCACTTGGATAAACTGCAAGAGGCCCAGTGTGGAGTCTGGAGCTTCACCTATATCACGTATCCCACACTATAATCTTTCCACTAACCTGAGAAAGGTATACGGGATATACCCCCCTTTAAGGGGTCTGAAATGGAACGATCTGGTTTCCCCTCAGGTGTGATTTAGACCTCCTGGATGTGGCTCTACATGTTGGAGCATGTGGAAGTCTGGATACATTTGTTTGTTTTGCTGCCAGAAGGCTATGTTTCCTTGTGCTATTCTTAATTTTTTAATTTTTTTTTAAAGGAAGCTATTTATTATTGTCTGCTACGTGATGACTTGAGAGCAGAACCTATTGGGGCATGGAAGCCTGAGGGCCGGTTCACACGACACGGGAACCGCGGGGGAGCACTGCTCCCCCGCGGTTCCCGTGTCGTGTGCACGCCGACTGGAGGTGCCCCCGCGGGACAGCCGCGGGCGGGACCCACGGAAAGTGACCACGGTCGGTAGCGGGGTAAGCCCCTACAGCGCGCGGTCACCGTGCCATCGGAACAGCGGGCGGCCGTCCCGCGGGGTCCCCACAGAGACGGGAGCCCAGAGCGGCCGGAGCCGCCGCTGCTCCAGCCTGCAGGGACAAACAGCCGCTCCGGGCATCCCGGGGCCCCACCCCCTAGCGCCGGGAGGCCTGCACTGCGGTGCGGGGACTACGGGGTCTGCCCACGCGGGCGGGGCGCCGGTCGTGTGCGGCGCCCCTCCGGACCCCGCGGATGACCCCGCGATTCCTCCCCCGCCGGCAGCCTGGGTCGTGTGAACCGGCCCTGAGTAAGTACTCCAATCCTGGGACTCACAGGCAAAGAGGGAATATTACAGCAGGCAAGCTGGTAGAGCACATGCTTTGCATGCCATAGGTCCCAGGTCCAATCCTGGCATCTCCAGTTAAAAGTGCCAGGTAGGAGGGTAATGTAAAGACCTTTGTATGAGCTCCTGGAAAGCTTCTGCCCATTATAGTAGACAATACTGGGCTAGACGCAACAAATTGGCTGATCTGGTACAAGGCAGCGTGTTCAGGGAATTATTTTGTATGGAGGAGCATTAAGTCATGTGGATCCTTGAACACTCTAAAGTGGTACAGTCCGGAAATAGTTTACCATGGCATCTGCTGTTTGTATGGAGGCCTAATTCTCATAACATGTGGGACTACCACCATAACGTTTCCCCTCTTCCTGATCAGGAATAAATCAGGAATCTACAATAAATCAGGAATCTACGTTGGCCACTCAACGACGCATGGTGGTTCTGCAAGTAAAGAATGAGAATGGACGCAGCCATCTAGTATAGGTCTGTAAGAATGTGAATCTAAAGAAGCGGAGGACGGAGCAGTTTGAGACTGTCATTAAAAATGACAAACACGACAGCAAATGTTTAATATATCAAAGGAATAATTTGCCCTATAAATGTGTGCCATTTCTTTATTTAGTGCTATCCGTGTGCATGCTGCTGCTACTTCCAATTGTTGAATCAGAGCACCTTCAAAATCTCATTGTACTGTTCCCCTTTATTTTTTTTCTCTCTCTTTCTCTCTTTCACTGGGTAATACTTCAATTGATTGAGTTACCCTGATGTAATGAAGAGAAAGAAGAGGTTTGTGTACGTGTGTGCACGCATAGATAGAACGAAAACCAAATCTTATTTGTGTGATGAATAGAAAGTTAATGTTTTGGTTTTCTTCAGGGACAGTCTGTAAAGGAAAAAAAACGGAGTTGGGGATTAAAAAGTGTGCAAGTAATGCACAAACCATGAAATTAAATTAGTTCCTCCCAGGAAGCCAAATTTTGGTGAATACTGTAGAGGAAAGGTAGGAAGAAAATATTTTAAGCCAAAGCTGCCCTTAATAAGCTTCAGTAATTAATTGCAAATTGCTCATTAAGCCTGGAAAAAGCATTATTTTTTTGCCCACTGTTCTGGGTGTGGAATGAAAGGAATGAGGGGTTAATTAATAATGTATAAGATTTCTCAGAGAGAAAGAAAGAGAGAGAGAGAGGAGAAAAGAAAAACTTCTGATATATATTTTGTGCATGAAACCGTGTGTAGTGGAATGGCTAGGCTTGATTAATTTTTATCCCCAACACTTTGGCATGTTTTCCTTCCACAGTTCAGGATCAAGCAGGACACAATAAAAAATCACTGAGCAGTGGGACACCCAGACCACAGATATGTCTCTCCACATGGCACCTGTGCCCCTAATAGCCACCTGTCAGGCATAAAAGCAACTGCTGTCCCCAAAGAGGGAGGTTCCACTCTATGCTGGAAGGGCCATACATACATGGAAGCCTTGAGAACAGGGGTCACATCTGATAACATCATCACACAAGCACTTGGGCTTAGATGCCCTCATGCCTGCTGTGATCCTCCTGGCGTATACCTGGCCTTCCCCATCCCAGATGACTCCTGTGACAAGGAGGGTACAGTCCATGCCAGAAGACGTGCAGCAGGCTCTAGGCCCTGATGGTTGCCCAATCTTTTTGTTTTCAGGTGTCATGAAATAACTCTGCACTGTCCTCTCAAACACAGTACAGCCTCTATAGATTGCCCTCTCTTCCCCTTAGTCCAGAGTAAACCATGCTAAAGGACTGTGTTTTAGGAGCCCTGCCAGGGAATTGTATACAACTCTCTGTTATATTACCAGTGTGTGGGTTCAACCAACAACGTACCCAATGTCTTCAAATTATATTTTGGAACATAGAGGCCTGCAACCAAAGTTATCAATCCAAAATTAACCTGGAATACTGTAAGATTCTTCAGAGACCCAGGAAAATGCAGAGAAGTGGTCTAAGCAGTGTGTGGTTTTATTGCAACAACTTTAGTATCAAACAAGTACCCAAAGTGGAACCTGCCAGAATGCCTGCGTGACCAGGCCTAGGATGGGGAGAGAGCGAGAGAGCTTGAGTCATAAATAAAACCTGGGTCAGAGCCTCTCCAAATTCAAGTCTGCTAGCACTTCTAGGAAAATATGGCATGGGTTTCTAAACATTATGGAGATCTGGATCAGTTCCCTGACATTGAGCAGACAACCAGTTCATTCATATTCATCCAGTTTCCAGGCACAGACAACCCTACCATTAGGCAGAGTGTGGCGGCTGTCTCAGGCAGCTGATTTGGGGTTTCATTAAAGAGCAACAAAATACAAATAGATATATAATATGCTGTTATTGCATTTTTGCTGCTGGGAAGGGGGAGAAGTGCTTGTGGGATTTTCTATCTCAGGTGCCAAAATATCTCGAATGCACTTTGAGTGGTTGGGATGGGATTTGCTCCTCCACCTCAAGCAGCAAAAAACGCCTGGGGCAGCCCTGGTGTCTGGGCATGGTTCTCTCCTTCTAACATGGACGGCACCTTTCCCTATCGAATGTGTAAAACATGCCATAGAAGCTTCTGTGTGGTCTAGGAAAATCACCCCCGTTGTGGAACTAGGACAATTATAAAGCCTGTGAGAATTCATAAAATCAGATAAGTCTTTGCATCATGATTTGAGGCATTTGACGCACATAAATTTTGCTGATATAAATTTGGCTACAAACATTCAGTTCAGTGCTAATGTAAACACCAGGAGGCAGGGAGTGTTTAACTGTGGATAAAGAGAGGTATTACTTATGGCATTAGGAGTAAATCAGGAAACTGAGCAAATGGACATTTAAATTGAAAATCTTGAAAATATCCTAGTTCTATCAGGGTTATATAGGACAGCAGCACAGTACCCAAAGGGAAATGATGCCAGTCTCGGTCATTTAGAAATGGACTGGGACAAGTGTGCAGTAGATGTATCAGCTGGAATGCCTAAATTGTAGAACATAACAGTATAGTGGAAACAAGAATAGTTTCAGATAGATACAGATGGGGTTGTGTTTTCTTAAATGCTCTTGCTTGAATTGATTGTCATTAATTATAATGTTCAATGGAGATGACCAGCCAGATGGGCGATTAACAAAAATAATAAATAAATAAGTAACAATGCCACCTAAAAAAGGAAGGGTCAGAAAGATAAATTCTGCCACCTATACGTAGATTAATTGTTCCTATTTGTAGTTAGAGGGAATTACATACCTAATTGGCTCCTCTGATATGAGAAGACTTGTGGAAAATCCAAATGTTACTTCTTCTGTGTTTGATCATCCTTGGATAAGGGGTGGGTAGAGTCACCAACACCCATCTGCTCCAGAAATAATCCAGAATAATAAATTAATCTGACTTGCCAGCGCCTAGAGCAGGGATGGGGAACGTGTGGCCCTCCAGACGTGTTGAACTGGAATTCCCAGCATCGCTCAACATTGACTATGCTGGTTAGGGCTAATGGGGAGTTGCAGCCCCACAGCATCTGGAGGGCCACACGTTCCCCAACCCCGGACTAGGAGATGAGATTTTGCAATGGTCCTCAACTAGAAACGAGGCCTTCTCTGCCACTCCTGTTACCAAACATATACAGCAACATCCAGCTTCAGTAGATAGCTCAACATAGGGAGAGAGGAAACTATCCATGCAATACAGGGTTACCTACACTAGCCTACCTTACAGGGTTGTTGGAAGAAGAACCTTCGGGAAAAGGGTCAAGAAGCACGCTGCCTCTGAAGATGGATGTTCCAATAAGCTATCATGATGAGAAGCTATTTATAGCCATCTGATCTGATGGCCATCACAGCATCTTGTGGCAGTGAATTCCATACATTTATTATGTATTGTGTGAAGGAATACTTTCTTATTTCTATCCTAAATCTACTGCCACTCAGTTTCATTTGATGATTCTGCATTTTAGGATTATGAGAGAGAACTTTTAATGGGTTTTCCCACACACATTGTATAATTTTGTAAACCTCTATTATGCCCCCTTCCTCCGAATCTTTTTTTTTTTTCTAAACTAAAAAGCCCCAAATGCTTTAGCTCCTCCTTCTGGAGAGGTTCTTGATCATTTTGGTTTCTGTTTTCTGTGCCTTTTCTAGCTTTACATATATTATATGTGATGGGGTAACCAGAACTGTGGACGATATTCCAAATGAGATATAAATATGTATTATGATACTTGCTGTTTGATTTCAATGTCCTCCTAAGTACCTGAAGGACTGCCTTTCTCCATATGAACCTGCCTGGACCCTGAGATAGACATCTTCTCTCTGTGCCCCCTCTGACAGAAGTTTGGAAGCTGGTGATAAGAGAACAGGCCTTTTCAGTGGTAGCCCCCCACCCCATTACAGAATGTTCTCTGCAAAGAGGCTTGCCTGGCACCAACTTTGTCATCTTTTAGGTGCCAGGTAAAGGCATTATCTTTCCCTGGACATTTGGATATTTTAATGCCATGGCTTTCATGAATATTGTTCTTGTTCACTCCTGTGCTGGATGGGGGATGCTTTTTGTCATTTCGGTGATCTTTAGATGGGCATTTTTGTAAATTTGGTTGTTGCCCTTTCACTCTATTTGGCAAGATTCTTTTGAATTTCTTCACACTCTGTTTGGGTTTTTGACATCCAATGATTTGGTGACATCTGCAAACGTGCCAGTTACCTCAATGCTCACCCCGACTCCACATTGATAATTAATAAGAGCAAGCATTTTTGAGAATGCTCAGATCTGCTAAATAAATGCCAAGTACTTCACTAATATGGTTGCTTAAGCACATACTTAAATCTCGTTGAAACCAACAGGAGCTAGAAGCTTGTGCTAGCTTGTGCTTATGGACTGCAGAAAGTTTGTGGACTTTTCCTGTTCCAGATCTATTGCTTACTTGCTGTTTGCCACAGGCTATTTGGGGGTCATTGTTTAAACCTAGTGGCCATAAGATTCCTAAGCTTATTGTCCCCACTGAGTTCTTCAATAGCTTTAGAAACATCGTTTAACTTTTGAAGCCTCAGATCCTGTGTAAAGAGAGGGATAATAATGCTTATATATCCACCTTCATTTGGGCCTGGAGGATTAGTTTGTTAATATTTGTACAGCGCTCTGAACATGAGTGCTTGGTATTATCGCATTTCCTTTCCTGCTGCAGACTCATTTTTTCTCTCTCTCTTGGCCTGAAGTCCCTGTCTTCTCATTTAAAAGAATGTACTTCTGTGTAAAGCTGCTGCCCCCGCCCCACCCTTGTCCTTTCCTTGCATGTTTTTGTGACCACCTAATGGCCTTGCATTATCTGTTGCTATAAAGGTGAGTGACTGACCCGCGTGTGCCTGGCTTGCTGTCATGCAGCCGTGCCACTTTTTCACCAATGCCATCAACACTTGTAAATATCCTCTTGCCATTTGGACCGCCCTCTGGCGTAAATGGCAGTTGATGCGCAACCTGTCATTTCTTTGCTGAAATGTTATAAATTAGTATTCAGGTCCTCTTCTCACCATCAGTGCTCAGGATGATTGGCTTATAGCATTCATAAGAATTTTTCCTTCCACAAAAAAAAGCATAAAAGACGCCCCATCCCAGGGGGGGGGGGGGAATGGCCAAGCCCACTTTCTTTGGGAAAAACTCTACCAAATGCTGTTGCCCTGATCCAGTTCAAGTTAAACATGATACGCAGCCTGATCCTATGCATATTCACTCAGAAGTAAGTCCCATTGAAATCAATTGGCTTACTCCCTAGCAGGCTGCAATCCTATGCAAAGTTAAAGCAGCAAACCTACACATGTGGAAATATGCTTCACTGAACTGAAAGATGCATAGGCTCTGGTTGCAAATCTCACAGAAACCAATGTAACAGATTAGTCATGAATAACACAAATCGCTGTCAGTGGGTTGCTCGGAAAAATCCTGCGTGTATCAGACATATCTCCTATTGAGTTCAGTGGGACTTATGCTCTAATAAGCAGGCATTGGATTATGCTGTGTGTGTGTGACACACACACACACACACACACACACAAGGTAAGAAAGAAAGTTACTTGTGCCACCATTTTTGCTGAGAGGAAACTTTCATGTCCTTGCATTTGACATGATGTTCTCTTACACATATCTCAGAGCACTGTCCTAAACAAACATATGGTTGTGGGCCCTTGGGATGCATCACAACTGACTCTTTGGGTATGCAACATACATACATCCTTTACCCAACTGCATGGCTCATGTTACAGCTGCCTTCAGTCTCTGCTAACTACACTCACAGAATCCGTCCGTGCTGCAGCTACAGTGGCAAGGCAGGTTCAGAGTTCTCCTGTCACTCCTTGTTCTAAGGGTTTGTGGAAGGACTCCTCTGACCACACCTTGCCTGCAGGCATGGAGATAGTTGTGGCATGGAAAGAGGGGACTCTGGCCACTGACCTCTTCAGCCCCTGGCCAGTCTCTTTGGCAAAGTTGGGCACCTGAGTCTGAGTGTCTTCCCAGGTCACAGAAAGTGAAGACTCACTCGAGCTGGGGTCCTGGCTATTGCAAGAGTTATGAGCAATAGCATTCTGCATCTCGTGAGACTTGGGGGTGGCAAGGTATTTAGAAGGCCTCATTCCACATGGCTTAGCCTCAGATTGGCCAGGCGCGGCGCCCTGCATGACCCACCCACGCTCAGGGTTCAAGGGTAATCCAGGCATTAGCTGGTTGTCCAATTGGGGGAGGGCAAGGCTTTTTCCACCCTTGCCATCCAAATTGGTCATGAATCGACATGTTTTTTTACTTTTCCTGGGGTAGTGCCTTATGGTTCTGTACATAAATTTACACAGTACACCCATCATAACTTTCCCAGGTGGAAAGTAAATGGTGGGGAATTAAGGCTGAGAGAAAATAGAGGCAAACATAGCTATAATTCAAGACACGGGCAGTGTGGAGACTGTGCGGCATATTTTGGGCAACTTCTGGAAATAGGAAACAAAGAGCCCCAACTGAAGATAAACATAGGGCTTCACCAGAGTGGAAGGCTCAGGCTTGAGTAGATCGGGGCTTTTTGCCCCTGCCCCATTTCTTGTTAATTCAATAATTCCTGTAAAAAAATACAATTGTGGCCTAGTTGTACCTCAAGACCAGTGTCTACCTCTTTTCACAAAGCATTGTGGTACCATTTAGCATCATATTTGCCACATAACCCATTTTTTATTAAAAACAAGCAGTAAGTAACAGGTTGCACAGCATTATATTATCTCTCCCACCCCTCAATATATTGTCCTTTCTGCTCCTACCCTGGCAGTCCACAGAGCTGTGCTCTGTATTTTGGCTTTGGGCCATATGCAGTCGAGTGACACACAGCCCTTGCATGCTCTTAGTGCACCTCTGGTGGGTCTGGAACTGCTTTCAGGCCTGGCAGAACTGCCAGGAACTTTGTGTGAGCGATCAAGAAAGTTTCCTGGGCCTGCAGAACAGCAGCAGTTTTCAAGGGTATGCTTGTTACTTGGGACTTAGGGATGGATCTGTCAGTTTTGCTTTCTGCTACATTAAATTTGTTTTAATCCCTAGTTCTTTCTATGCCCTTTATGACAAAATTTGTGAATTTTGGTAAGTTATTATCAATAAACAAACCAAACAAAATTCTCACCCAACTGCACTGGTCAAATCTCGTACATACAGTTTCTCCCAGCATTGAGAGAACCACGTTGTACAGCTGTTAAAGATGGGGAGCTTGTCAGGAAAAAAAAGGTGGAAACCCTAATTCAGCACCACAAACATGGTGGAATACACAGGGATTCAACACAGGGATTCAAACGCAGACTTTTAAGAACTAAGCATTTGACCCTCAGTCCGGAGGGACAGAATTATTCGTTTCACTTTTTCCCACATTCAATTTTTTTTTTAAATCTCAAGTTCGTTCTGTCCCATTTATGAAGAAATGTGCACATTTTGGCTGGTTCTTATTGAGAAACAAACCAAACAAAAAATTTCACCCATTCCCGCCTACACTTCTGTGTCATTGCCTCCTGGTGTGACACAAATGTATTGACTCATTAAGAGATCGTGAACAATTAAAAATAATTTAGGATTTTAAAAACCTTGTCTGTGCTGCTTTCATTCTGGAGCAGTTTTTGCAATCAAAAACATATCTCTATGACTGTAAGGTCTAGAAACTTAAAAAAAAAACATTTTTTAAATGAAACTGGGATTTGTGGAATTCTTAAAAGAATCAATGAACTGTACAAAAGTACCTCTGCAAATGCTGGAGGCCTGCAGACTACATGGTGCTTAACCCTGCATTAGCTTAAGACGATGTAGCTGTTTTACAATCTAGAGTGCATGGCTAATGCTACTTAATCTGTACTAAAGCCACATAGCATATATTAATAATACATCTACACATGGCTTCTGTAAAAGTGCACCAAAAGAAAGGGGGATAGCTCTCTCCAAAGAGAGTGAGAACAACTGAAGGAATAATCCAGTCTCAAGACAAGACACATTGTCTCAGCAAATAAATATTGAGGATTAACACTGTAATCTATACATGTCTACTCAGAAGTAAGCCCCATTGAGTTAAATGGGAATTACTCCCAGGTAAATGTATATACAATTGCAGCCTAAGGTGTAATGTCTTCTTAATTGGCACAGGAATCACAAACAATGGTGTTGAATAGGCAGTGCCAACAACTTACTGTTTTAGGCAGATATGCTTGTAGACATATTTAAGAAGTGAGTAGTAGCAGACGCTGAGAGGGAGACGATGTGGAAGTAGATCCCTTAAATTCTATACTTGGTTTTGATTACTGTGTTCTGATATTTAAATCAGGAGAAAGAAAGAAAAATACTACTTACAAGGTGTTTAAAAACATAAACTGGTGCCTTAAAATATATCTTCATTAATATTGAAAGTGGCACAAAACTGGTATTTACTAGACAGAACGTCCTAGATTTGCATTTCTGAGACAGCAGTCTCAAACACATTTAGTAGGGAGCAAGTCACAATGAAATCAGTAGGACTGACTTCTGGCTCAGTAAACATAGTTAGGGTCAGGTTGTAAATCTTTTGCAAATCTAGAATGCAACAGCAAAGAAATTAAGCTTGGCATGAGAGAAAAATCACACAAATTTAGATCTCTCTTCCCATTTCTTATTGTTTATTAGACATGGCTGAGTGCGGTTCTTTCCTGACTTTATTCAATAACTACCATGCACTGTGTTTTTAAAACACTAATTTTAAAAACAGATTCTTAGAAGCATAGCTTTTCAAAGGCAGCTGTTCCATAGGCGAGATGGTGACTGAGCTGAGGGAATAAAAATAAAGGTTTGGGTGTGTTCATTACTTTACCTACTGTGGAATGGGTAGGGATAAACCATATGTGTGCCTGCAATTAGACATTATGATTTCCAAAGTATTTACTTACCATTTGCTGAACCATTGAGTAATTACCACAGCAAAATTGCACAATCTGTCAGCTCCGTCAGCTAAGTATGCTGCTGGACAGCTTGGGCATATGTACCTCCCCAAGTCCACAGGCTTTCACACACTTATCTAGGGCTTAAGTGTTTCATAGCTCTTGTTCCTTTCAGTTAAAATATATATATCGTATAATCACAGCAGAAGGGCACATTCATTTGCCCTTTCATTTTACTAGAGTTTTCTTGCATGATTTTTCCCCATTACATTTTTTGGTCATCAAATTCTGTTGACTTTGAATCCTTCCCAGAAAACGATGTTAAGAAATTCTCAAAGTTAAGGCATTTGTCACTATTTCTTATCAGAAACGTCACAGGGGAAGCCAATTGAACAAGGCTGTTTGTGTTTGGTCAAAATAAAGGGTCATCCCATGAAATTCAAGATTTGGCAGGTTCAAAATAAAAACACTCTAATCTTACCGCATTCTTCCACTATCCCATGCAATTATAATGTGCAATACTTTTGAAAGGGGATGTTGCTGAAGGCAAGATTTTAACAAAGATCAAGTTATGCTGGACTTTTCCTGTGAACCCCCCCCCCCCCCGCACAACACTAAAATATGGAATACCGAAATGTGACCAAGTGCTTGGCAAGAAATATAACATCTCTGTTTCTGGAGGCTAGAAATAATCTCTCTGAATTAGGAACTAATATGAAGCCATTTGGGGGCCAAATTATCCCCCATCTGACTACTGTTGGTTTCCTGCATATTTCTTTGAAGTATCAGATTGTAATCACTACCAGACAGGGTAATGGATATGATTGGTTTTGGCAGTTCCTGATGTTGTGATATAACTCCAGGGAGCAAAAATCTACAAGTGTTTTAGCTGATAGGGATTTGCTGGGAAACAATGGAACACAAAACTATAGAACTGGGAGAGACCTGGAAAGCATGCAGACCAACCACCACCAGTGAGACAGGATACTTGACATCCATACAATCCCATGTGATGTAAGAAAAGCAGCCTCTACGTGCAGGATCAGAGTTCCCAGCCACCTCTTTGCAACTGATACACTGAGACCTTTAATAAATGAATTCTTCATATGATTGATTGCTGCACAGTAACATTTTCTATTCATGTGAGAACTGAAAGGGATAGCAGATCCAGAGAAGGCATGCTAACCCAGAGGAAGCAGGAAAGCATCGTACTCTTGTTCCTGCCAACCCCTGTATTTGGGAGTCTTGAGAAAACTGAGTCCCCGATGTGGAAATTTTACAGTATTGATAATGCCAACATGACAAGTTGTCACTTTGCAGTATATTCTAAAATATGACTAAACCTTAATAACTGGGTTATTCTAGAATAATCAGGGTAACCGAATAGGAATGAATGGCAGCTACTGTAATTATTCTGGAAGGAGGACCAAAGCCAACAGAAATTCTCCTCTAATTTTATATATTCCCAATAGGTGCACATAGTACATCATTATCACTGTAGAAACTACTTAGTAGTTAACTCCAAAAATCAGCTATGCTTCATGGTCTTATGGCCCAATGTCTGAGCTGCTCATATGGTATCACCCTCTATCAGAAAAAGGAGCAGAATCAGCTGTGATAGGCCACAGAAGATCCAAGCCAGACATATTAAAGACTGTATGATTTCCCCCTGCCTTTTATCAACCAATTTAAAATCACATTGAAATTGTTTCATTATCATGAGTGGGCATAACAACTGGGAGCTGAAACAAGGCAGATTTAAATAGCAAAAGAAGAGTGGAATAAGATATGGGATAGGCGAATATTGAAAAATATGTCAATAAGGATAAAAGAGAATTTCTATAAGTTAATTTGGAGATGGTACCTGATTCCGGTGAGAATAAACAAAATAGATAATAAATGTCCTCCAATGTGTTGGAGAAGTTGTCAGGAGCTGGGTACGTATGCTCATCTGTGGTGGAGTTGTAAAAATGTATTGGGTTTTTGGAAAATGATTTTTGAAGAAATATCAGAAATTGTTGGTATTTATTTAGAAGTTTGTCCTAAATTAGCATTGTTATCATTAACCGAAAAGGTGGCTGGTCCTCAAAATGTTAAAGAATTAATTGTAAATTTGTTAACGGCGGGTAGATTAATGATAGCAAGAAAATGGAAAGTTCAGCAAGTTTTCTCTATCACTGACTGGTATAAAGAAGCGTGGGATATGGCTTTAAATGATATGTTAACTTGTAATATCAAATGTAAAAGGGGACAATGAAAAAAAAAACAATTTTAAGGGTATCTGGGGTTTATTTTTGGATTTTGTGTTAAATAAGAGGAAAGGGAGCATGCTGTATCAAGATATGTTGTATTTTTGAAATAATGAATAACAATAGATTATAGAGATAGAATGTATTCTTTGGCCCCGTGGTGATGGGAGCACTATATATGTTGTATGTTTGTTATTTAGTTGTTTTATATATTGTTTGAACATTTTTAAATAAAAATTAAAAAAAAAAAAGAAACAAGGCAGATTTACAGCACAAGCTTTTTATCTGGATAAACATCTTAATGACATGAATTGAAATCAATTTTCGGGGGGGGGATGTCATGCTTGTGGCAAGGCAGCCATGACTGCTCCTGCTTCAATCCTCCAAGTCTCTTTGTACACTCTTCTCCCCCACTTCCTGTTCACAAAAGGTGGAAAAAGGACTGTGTGAGCAAGGGACGGGGTGGGAGAAGCCACACCGGCCTCACAACTTGCCTCCTCAACTTTTTGAAAAGTACATGTGGCATCCCAAGTTGAACTGGACTGGATGGGGTCTAGTAAACTGAAGCTCAACCAACAGAAGATTACAAAAAAAAGTTTAATTTTTTTTAAAAAAATATTTTAATTAGTTTTTTAAAATGTGAACTACACCGAAACAAAACAAACCCCATAGAAATGGGGGGGGGGATGAAGGAAAGGGGGAAAAAAAGGAATTTCTTACAGTATTTTAAATGGATCCATTACAGTAAATATGTATGAAATATAGATCCATAAGTATCAAAAAGTATGTAGTAATACAGTAATACCTTGGTTTGAGAGTAACTTGGTTTGAGAGCGTTTTGCAAGACAAGCAAATTTTTAAATATTTATTTAATTTTTTTTTACTTGATATACAAGCGATGTCTTGCAATACAAGTACTGTAGTACGGCTTAAATTAAAAATCTCTGTACAAATTTTTTTGGGGGGATTTCGTTTTGATATAAGAGTGTTTTGGATTACAAGCACGTTTCCAGAACGAATTATGCTCTCAATCCAAGGCATGACTGTACAATTATTGATAAAAATGGTTATGCATGAACATCAGAAAAAGCATATCAAATATCCATGTATTTATCCATCTGCAGGTGGCATCTAAATACTCAAATGTTGAAAGCATTATTAGGTCCTCAATCCATTGTGTTATAGGAGGTGAGAATTTATCTTTCCAATGTTGTAATATCAGTCTTTTGGCTGTCAAGAGGGCACGGAAAATCCACATGTGTTGTCCTTGTGATAAATTCTATACAGCAGGTATATAATTTAAAAGAACGTGTGCATCAGAAAATATTAAAGAGCATTCTAATACTAGATTTATCCATACTATGACCTCTACCCAAAAAGAAGCAACCACTGGGCATTGCCAAAACATGTGTAAACAAAGCATTCACAGTATTACACCTCCTACAGTTAGCTGACTTAGACAAACCCTTATTAAAAAGACACTGTGGTGTCCAATAAACAGAACAAAAGTTTTTGCTGAATAATACGTAACTTAAGATCCATAGACCCTTATGAAACAGATGCAAAAACAATGTTCCATTGATTAGGCAACGTATGACCCTCTAATTCCGTACAACCAAGAGAAGATAGAGTATCTGTTGGTAGGAAGCTTCTCTGAGTAGAGAGGTGGTGTTCAGCCTGTTCTAAACAGGGCTGGACTTCTTCAAGGATCGGGTCTGCAGCTTGGGGGTGCTCATTAGAGCTGACCTCACATTTCTTAGAGGATATTTTTTCTGAGAAAAGTTCCAAGATTTTTCTTTTTCTCACCCCACCCCCTCAAAGAAGCCCACTCTGCAGAATCTTCTCCAGATATTCACCTGAACTGAGCCAATTTTTTGCAAGACTTCCCCTTTGATGGGGGGTGCTAGCACTGCCTGGCACTGGGTGCCAGGTGGACTCTGAAGCCTTTCTGCTCCAGGGGAAGGTCCTGGAGTGGCAGGAATGCTCTGAGCATATGCAGGAGTTCGCACATGTGCAGCTGAAAATCTGAAGCTGCTGCATTGCCAAGACCTCCAGCATGGTAGCGCAGCAGTTGGTGGTGGCTCGGCAAAGTGAAAAAAATATTTTAAAAGGAACAGTAGGTGGCGGAGGTGGTAGAGTGATGGCGGAGTAGTGCCCAGAGCACCCTCTGATTGGAGCTGCCCTGGAAATTCTGTTAATCTATTAAATTCTAGTTATCTGGAACAGCAGTAGCAGCAGCAGCTTTCTCCACTTTCTTAAACGTCATTTCCCCACCACCTCAAACAGAGGTAGAGCTGCAATTGGTGGCCTGACAGCAGCTGATTTTCTTCATATGCGTCCATCTTGGAACAATAATGTATCGTAGAATCATAGAAAAGTAGAGTTGGAAGGGGCCTACAAGGCCATCAAGTCCAACCCGCTGTCACAATCATGACAGAGCATTGTTCCTGGAGCATTGGGGGGGGAGGGGAAAGGCAGCGCCCTATGAACTAATTCCTCTTGCTGGATAAGGCCCATGCAAATGGCTAAGGATAGACTGGCTGTGCTGGCTGGGAATTATGGGAGTTGTAGTCTAACACATTTGAAGGGCACCACGTTGGGGAAGGCTGTTCTACACTCTCTGACAAGTCATGATGAGTACTATATAAACTAACAGTGCTAATACAACTATCTCTTGGGAAGGTGTCCATCTTCATTTCAGTGTTTCCATGAGCACATGGACCTCAATCCACTCCAGTTTTTCCTGGTTCCCTTTTGTGAGCAAGGGAAGGCTCCATTTTCTCCAGCACAGGGAGTTCTGTGTTGTTCCATTCTCATGACTCCCCATGAGGACTAATGCTATCTCAGAAATGCATGCCATAAGATTGCAGTGTAAAGGTGCGGCGTTCAAAACAGTGATGCATCACTTATGGGCAGATGTCCTGATCCAGCAGCAGTAGTTTGCATGCAAAAGCAGGCTTCCACATGTTAATCAGAAGCGGCAAGGGCACAACAGGCTGAAGTGTGAAGCAAAAAATCCTACATCTGTGTCATGAGGTAATGCACACAGATGTGTATGCATTAGCCCATTAAGATCCCTATGAGGCAGCCTGTTGTAGTCAGCGACAAGTGCAGCAGCAGAAGCAGCATTTACACAGCCTTCTGTTATAATCATAGTTCTCTGAATTAGGCTAAATATGAACCCGTATTTCCTATTTGTAGACTGACTATACTTTCCTTTCCCTCTTATTAATTATTTTGCCTCATATAAGCCCAAATAGAGTTGAGATCAAATTATAATGGCTGTTTAAAGTGTTGCCATTATTTAGAGGTGGAATCGTTAATGCTGCTGTTAAAAATAGTGCCGTAAAGATGAAACACTGCTGTCATACTCACAGGCAATACAACAGACATCAGCTGAAGTACTTACAATCTTATAGATGTCTACTCAGAAGTAAGCTAAGCTTCATTGTGTGCAGTGGGACATATTCCCAGGTAAATGTGTATAGGATTGTAGCATTAGAGTATGTTTTTTTTCAGGGTTGCTGCCTGCCCAGTTCTCTCCTTTGTTTTATTACAGATCTGAACAGAGAGAGCATTTGACAATTATTTGTATTTTCCAAGTGCGCTGCTTGTTAATCGGTTGACAATAACAGCGTGCGTCATGTAATATTTGGTTCCTGAAGTTTATCTCTTTAGTAATTGTTATACACACAGAACTGGTCAACAAAAGAGGGGGGGGGGGAAGGAAATGAAACAATGAACCTGTGTAAAGTTAAGAATTTATACGTTTTAGGCCTCTGCAGCAACATATCCTGGAAAAGAAGGGGGGGGGGAGTGTTAAGAAAACAAATTATAGTTTGTGGATGTGAGGGCTCTGACACTGCCGTCTGACAAATTGACCCCCCTGCTTGACCTTCTGCAATATGTTTCCACAGGTAATTCCATAACTCTCCAGCCAACTTTTAAAGATTTCCTGTTTGACAGCTGGGAGAAAGGAAGTTCCACAT
Organism: Shinisaurus crocodilurus; assembly: GCA_021292165.1. Taxonomy (NCBI): domain Eukaryota; kingdom Metazoa; phylum Chordata; class Lepidosauria; order Squamata; family Shinisauridae; genus Shinisaurus; species Shinisaurus crocodilurus. The sequence goes on along the minus strand of CM037878.1, from coordinate 90,888,854 downwards.
CACCATGGAGCCAAGCATCCAACATGAAACATCAGCATGCTTGAAACCTGTATAATTTATATTAGGTTTCATCGCCTAGCCGTACTCGCATGATGAAATTTATTTCTGCTGATAACTGAGGTTTTTTAGCTGTGCGGTGCTGAAGTCGGTGTGGCAAGATGTTTCTGTTTCTGTTGTTGTTGGAATGTGCGCTGGAGTGGACTGTGAAACTGATGAATGACCAACCGTGGCAGATTCATAATCCGGAACTTGGTGCAGCTGCGAGGAAACTAATGGCTAGCGGGGACCACAGAGGTCCCTAAGCTAATACCTGTCTCCTCCATCACAAATTGATGGCATTAAACAAAAAAGTTGACTCTTTTCACATCCTGCCAATCTAATTTTGGTGCCCCTGCAGCCATCTCAGTATCTAGTGGCACTAAGGGCACTAAATGCAGCCTGTGGGATGGCTTGGGTAGCATCTGTCATCTAGGCACGTTGCTGTCTCGGCTGTCTGGCAATAGGGGGACATTACTGGGCATTCATCCCCTTTGGCTGGTTACTACAGGATGGCGGTGCCCCCATGCTGGGTTTTCTTTTCCACCGAGCATCTCTGGCTTGCCTTCGTCTCTTTGCTAAGCATATGGTTTCACTTTTCTGTTTCTTCACAGGGAACC
>CM037878.1:90860698-90883198 GCA_021292165.1 Shinisaurus crocodilurus | reverse complement strand
CCATGGTTCCCACCCCTTTTGTTGTTGTTGTTGAAAGGACATAAGTGAACCATACATTGGCTTAAATCCAGGCTAAGATAGTTACACTTAGGTCCCATTGAAAATCATTGTGAAATGTTAGCCATGACTTAACTCCCATTGATTTCAGCAGAAGCCAAGTGAGACTAACTTAGTATCTGGGGATCTAACACATTTAACATAGCATTTAGTTTGGTGCTAAATATGCCAGACTGTGGAGCAGTTGCAGCTCAGGCAATGTCCAAGCATCATTTCCCTGGATCTAGCACAAATCTGTAACACAAGCTACCTGCCCCCTTTGGCACAAAGGCCTTGTCTGTTTTGAAAAAATGGAACATTGAATGGTGTCCTTTATCTTTTAGGTCTAGGAGGTTCTCTGGCTGATATGGCTGGTGCTCCTTTAGAAACCCTGGTCAATCTGCAGAAATGACCTGGGCGGTTGAACACAATTGCTTCTGGGTGCCCTCTCCGCAGTAGAGCTCATAAGGCTCTATGTCACATACCTCCTACCTTGGGGTTTGTTTTTTTTGCTAGCCTCGCCTTTTCTCGGCGAGCAGCCTCCCCCGAAGGCCTGAATCTCGGCGCCGCTGGAGCCGCCGCACCAGCAGCGCAGGGTCCTGTCACAACATTTCCGGCTGCCCGGAAGTGACGCGACAGGGCCCTGCGCCGCGTTATTGGTGTAAAAACCAGGGCAACATGGGCAATATGGCTTGAAATGGCCGCGATTGCTAAAGCAGGATATAAATTAAATAATAAATATGTATATTTATTAGGATGAATGCCTTGTAGGCACCGTTTCCTGTCCCTGGATTCTTGTGTCAGTTCTACGCACCTCGGAGACCTGTCAGCTGCACATGATCCTACTGTCCCTACAATCTTGATATCCTTGATTATACTGGTGTCGATCCCTCCCTCCTGCTGCCAGCCAGATGCCTCTACACCATGTTGGCTCCTCTCCTGCTTGTGCATAGGAAATACAAACAGTAACAAGGGAACTCTGGGATTTAGGTTTTTGAGAGAGCATGTCACGGAGGGTGGAACATGCCTGTCTCTCAAAATACAAGTCCAAGAGTTTTCTGTAGGAGCACTCTCTCGCCCTCTCGCTTGCGCACGTGCTCTCTCTCTCTCTAGCCCTTTTCATGTGTTACTTACCAACAGCTGGCCCTGTTCTGAGATTGTCTAGCCCACCCCTGATGTCCGTCAACTAAAGGTGCAATCCTATGCGTGGTTAGACAGAAAAAAGGTCTACAGCTCCCAGCATGCTCCAGGCAGCACAGCTTGCTGGGGCATGCTGGGAGCTGTAGGCCTTTTTTCTGTCTAAACACGCATAGGATTGCACCCTAAAATAATTTCCTAAAATGGATCAGGGTTCCATTTGCATCTGGAACCCTGATCTTGCTGTATCTTTCTCTGTTTTGAAGTGCCTCGGGGCTAACTACAAATTACAGTCATACAGGTTTAGCAAGCCCCTAACATTTGTTTGTTTGTTTTTCCTAGGAATGCAGAAGGCTGCAGTCTTGAGAGGAGAGGAGAGGAGAGGAGAGGAGAGGAGGGAGTATTGAACCTTTCCCCTGTTGACTATTTTTCCACTCAGACTGCCCCCCCTCTTTGGGGTTCTAGATTGTTAAACAGAATCTAGCCATTGCAAGCAGGCTGCAGGCTCTGACTCCAAGAGGGTTAGGCTGTACATTCTGAGGTGAGGCAGCTATTGCAGGTACTTGCGATCTGCGAGAATTTCATTTCAGTTTATAAAACATGAGAACTTGCCCCATTTGCACCCCCAAATGTGAACATGAGCCCATTTTTGGGACAAAAGCACAAATATTCCTGAGCTTTGATCACATTAACAAAATATATTCATTATATTATATTATATTATATTATTTATTTCATTTCTATACTGCCCAATAGCCAAAGCTCTCTGGACGAATCACAGCAATTCACAAAACACAAAATACAGATACAATAATAAAATACAGCTTAAAATACAGAGACAGTAAAATACAGCATAAAATTTCAATATACAAAATTTAAAACGGTTTAAACAGCTAAAACAATTTCAGTAAAAAACTAGACCTGTTAAAAGAGCTGACATGTCCCATCATATGCCTTTAAATGCCTGGGAATAGAGGACAGTCTTAACCTGGCACTGAAAAGATGACATTGTTGGCGTCAGGCGGGCCTCAGTGCGGAGATCATTCCATAATCAGGGGGCCACCATTGAGAAGGCCCTATCCCTTGTTGCCACCCTCTGAAATGTTCACTTTAATATAAATGTGCACTTTAAAAATGTGCATTTTTGTTAAAAAAATATTAATTTTATTATTTATTTGAAGTATTTTTATGCTGCTCCTTAGCCAAAAAGTCTCCCAGGATGTCTTACATATAATCAGTTAAACAAGACACGATTGAGTTAATGGGTTGAAAGCATGCATTTTGGTGCTTACTTAAAAAAAAAAAAAGTGCACTTTTCCCATTCAAACAACAAGAACAAAAAGCTTGTGTTCAGTAACAGGAACTAGGTGGACTGAGCTTTGAGATGGAACTGGGAAAAACTTGACAAGCTCCAGCCTTTCCAATTCTCCCATCTCTAGCATGTACTCCATACTGAGAAGGAGGAAACCTCACCCTACCATAGTGGGGTAGTAGTAGTAGGCGATCACTCGTGACCGAGTAAGATTGACTTCGAGGAAAAAAAATTGACTTCGAGGAAAAAAGAAAAAATTTAAAAGGAGGAAATTCTAAAAAAATTGTGTAGACTCTAGCGATGGGTCCGTAAGTGACTGGGTTCATCGGAACACGCAAGCCCACTCACCACTTCAAGGTGACGATCCAGCGAGAGGGACCATAGTGGGGTAGGAGGGGGAGGGCTTGTGACAAATAGACATGTACGTCTCAGGATACTTGTAATGTTCCACATGTGGTGGGGCGTACATGTGAACCTGAGACTTACTCAGGTTCCACCTAAACATCAGGAAAAAATTCCTGACTGTCAGAGCAATAAGACAATGGAATCAACTACCTAGGGAGGTGGTGGGCTCTCCCACTCTGGAGGCATTCAAGGTGCAGCTGGACCGCCATCTGTCAGGGATGCTTTGACCTGGATTCCTGCATTGAGCAGGGGGTTGGACTCGATGGCCTTGTAGGCCCCTTCCAACTCTACTTTTCTATGATTCTATGATTCTACTCTTGCGTGCACCTCCGCCTACACAATTGGGGACAGTGTGATGCTAGAAATACTTCTTATTGAAAAGGATATCTATTGAAGAACTGATGATATTACAAGAGTGCTGTTTTGATATGCTTAACCACAGGCACTATTTACCTGCAGGGCAATACTAATAAGGAACTTGTTGCTAGCCTCAGGAAATCATTGGTATCGTAACTGCACTTGCTGTACTTATTTCCCATCTACTTTTTAAAAATATATATATTATAAAGATCAGTTGAGAGGCAGCAAATGTTGCAGAACTGGAAGCAGATGTTGGAAGTGATGGCATTAGTAACAGAATCAGTTTTAGCCAGCCGTTCAAATTTCTCAAACTCCACAAGATAAATTTCTGACACTGTGTCAGTAATTGAAGAACTGGAGATTCTAGAAGATGGGAAGAAAATATTAATGCTTATCCCTCCAGGATGGGGCTTCTTTTTTCTAAATAATTTAAAGAAAAGGCTAGAGGTTCTGATGGCCTGTCTGAAAGAACACTTTTACCTTGTGATGCTCCCCCCCCATGACCTGACTGTCCTAATCCTGATCCACTGGAGAGAAATTAATAAATCTTGACATTAGATATGTCTAAGGCTATTTGTGATAATCATCATAACATTGAACTATGACAAGCTAAGAACCCAAGTTGACATGTCTACATTCAGGCACTGTCTCAAAGTACTGCATCCACTACAATATGCAACTGGTTGCCAACTTCATAGAGAGCCAACAGTTCCAGTATTGAACATGACATGGTCCGTTGAGCTTTCCACTGCTAAATGTGAACAGAGTGCTTAGATAAGGGGATACAGAGAGAAGTAATAGTACTACATAACTTGTTGGAGCAGGAGGGAATATGTGATGCTGCTAATGCTTTTTTAGCCATAGAAGTTCCTCATTTCTGAAAGGGGTAAAGAAGCAGAAGACTTACCAAGTGCTTCTGCTTGGGGGGGTCATCAAAAACTAATTCTCTCTCTCTCTCATCATCTATATAGAGGTGGGGCTTGGATTCTAAGATAAGTTAACTTAGGGTGCAATCCTATGCATGTTTAGACAGAAAAAGTCCTACAACTCCCAGCTGGCTGGGGAATGCTAGGAGTTGTAGGACTTTTTTTCTGTCTAAACATGCATAGGGTTATGCCCTTAGTTTCTTAAACCACATCTGAACTGGAAAAGTGTGATTTAAGAGCTCCTTCCAAACCAGTATATGAAACCAGCACATGGGCACACACAACTCATGGCTGGCTGGAGAATGCTGGAAGTTGTAGGACTTTTTTCCTGTCTAAACATGTATAGGACTGTATCCTTAAAGAAGTTAACACAAGGGAGGTTTCCCTTCTTCTCCACTGTAGTCACATGTGACCCCCGAAAAGCTTCTCAGGAGGGCTGGGAGACTCTCCTGACAATGTGTAATGGGACACGGAAGACTGCTGGGGAGAGCAGGGGATCGGAAACTTTCCTTCTATGAACATCCTTAAGTCAACTTATCTTAGGATCTGTTGTGTTTTGATTGTCTAACAAGTCTCTTTACACAACAAGGCATATTCATCTCTGCATTCCTAACACTCGTTCTTCTAATCTTCAGCTCTTTTATGGTGATACTTGGGGATAGCTGCTCCTCTAAAAGGGAGCTGCTATGTGGCGTGCCACAAGGAGCTATGCTTTCCCCAATGCTATTTAATATTTACATGAAACTGCTGGGAGAGATCATCCGGGGGCATGGGGTGGGGTGCTATCAGTATGCTGATGACACCCAAATATATTTCCCTATGCCTTCAGCAACAGCGTCAGCTAAGGACAGTGTGTCTCCTCTGAATGAGTGCCTGGAGGCAGTAATGGGCTGGATGAGGAAAAATAAACTGAAACTGAATCCAGACAAGACGGAGGTGCTTGCTGTAAAAGACCACAACCTAGGTTTGGAGGTGTGTCAACCAGTTCTGGATGGGGTTACACTCCCCCTGAAAAACTGTGTTCGCAGCCTGGGGGTGCTTCTGGATCCGTTGCTCCAAATGACAGCTTTGATAGATGCGACGGCTAGGAGTGCCTATTATCAGCTTCAGCTGATTCACCAGCTGCACCCCTTCCTTGAGTTGGAAGACCTAAAGACGGTAGTTCACGCGCACTGGTAACTTTGAGGCTGTACTTCTGCAATGTGCTGTACATAGGGCTACCTTTGTATCTAGTTCGGAAACTTCAATTAGTGCAAAATATGGCAGCCAGATTGGTCACCGGTACATCTAGAGGTGCCCATATTACACCGGCTTTAAAATCATTACACTGGCTACCAATTAGTTTTCAGGCAATGTATACAGTGTTGCTTATTACTTTTAAAGCCCTACATGGTTTGGGTCTGAGTTACCTGCAGGATTGCCTTCTCCCATACAATCCGCCCCATGCACCTAGGTCCTCTGGAATGAATTTACTCCAGTCAGCCAAGACCAGGCTGGTAGGTGCTACCCAGAGGACCTTCTCTTCTGCTGCTCCCAGACTGTGGAATAGCCTGCCGGAGGAGACTCATCAACTGAATAATCTTTTGGCATTTAAAAAGGCCATTAAGACTGATCTTTATAGTACTGTAAGAGTATCTATAACTAAAGAGACTACACTGCAGGAGCCAAGTCCATGGAAAGGAAACATATCCCTAGTGTGGCATGCTGGTGATAAAGCTGAGTTGTGGAGAGGTCCCAACCTTCATTCTCAATGTGGTGAGCTGGGCAGGAAGGTTTAAATTTACCCGGCCAGCGTATCACAATGGGGATAAAGACCAGGCCAGGACCTCTCTGCAGCTGAACAAAGACCTCTCCACTCCCCAGTTGTGCTGTCTCAATCTTTATCTCCAGTGCACCACATTCAAAGGTAATGGAATGTGGTCGTAGGAAGGGGGTGTTCTCCCTAGGAACTCACTGTGTACCATATTGGGGAGACTTGTGGGGCAGATTAGGTTCCCCATGGCTACTTTAAAAGCAGCCTCCTTTATTATCCAGATTGTGGGATGTGATTTGTTGAGGAGCCTCATCTGTGCTTTGTTGAAGCAACCTGGAGTGGGATGCAGATTATGATTGTTTCTTGAGGAGTCATATTCATTTGCCATGGTTGCATAACCTTACCTGCTCACTCATTACTTCTTAAAGAAGGTCACAATCCAGCCAAAGGTTGGCACTTTTATATCCTACCAGCAGGGCCGGCGCTACCGCTAGGCCAACTAGGCGGTTGCCTAAGGCGCGTAGCGGAAGAGGGCGCAGAACACTGCGCTCCTCTTCGCTGCCAGCGCGCTCCTGCCCTGCCCGCCCGCCCTCCTCTCCGAGAAAGCCAGGTAAGTGCGCCCGGAGTAGTGGTGGGGCCGAGCCTGGGCGCCTCCCCCCTACCTTGCCTCGCCTCCGCGCCGCCTCCCACCTCGCCTCGCTTCGCCTCTGCGCCGCCTCTGCGCCGCCTCCCCCGCCTCGCCTCGCCTCGCACCGCCTCCCCCCACCCCCGCCTCGCCCCACCCACGCGCCGCCTCCCCCCACCTCGCCTCGCCTCGCTTCGCCTCTGCGCCACCTCCCCCCCACCTTGCCTCACTTCGCCTCTGCACCGCTTCGCCTCTGCGCCGCCTCCCCCCCCGCGCCACCTCCCCCCTCTCTTCGCTTCAACTCTCCTCCGCGCCGCCTCCCCCCCGACACCTACCTTCTCCGTGCTGTTTCCGGAGCCCCGCCCGCGCTCTGTTTTGGCGGGAAGTACCAGGGCAACAGGGCTTAAACAGCCCTGTTGCTCTGGTTTCCCCCGGCGAAAAACAGAGCGCGGGGGTCCCTTTTCGGAGGAGGCGTCGGACTGGGAAGGTAGGTGGGGGAGCGGCAACGTGGGGGGCGGTCCGGTGGAGGTTGCAGAGCAGGGCTGCTTTCCGGAGCCCCCCCCCACGGCACGAGGGGGGGCGCTAAATATAATGTAGCCTAGGGCGCCAAACTGCCCTGCACCGGTCCTGCCTACCAGTTGCAATGGGACAGTTTTAAGCAAGTGTTTAACTTTCTCATTGTATTCATCGGGCTTAAAAGGGCTCAGGTTAGGGCTGGATTTCACCCGAAGTGCATGTGGTTTTACATGGGATATGTAGGACCTTTCTTGAACCTCTCCATGATATCCATTTGAAGGTCTCAACTCCCAAGGATATATTCTGAAGATAATTTAAAAGAATTTAGATTCCTCTTAATACATTAAAATAATCCCCCATATAACTAGCATATATAAAGAGAGGCAAAAGGATGCACTTCCCCTTCCAAAAGTGTGTTTGAAAAGTCCAGTGGTGATTCTAACTGATATCAATGATTGTGTGATCCTTACAGGTTAATTAATCAGAGACATGGAATAATAAAGGATTGCAGACTGCAAAAGCAGCACAATTTATATTTAGGGGGTAGAATGGATATGTCAGACTCTTCATTTAATTATTCTATGAGAACAACAGTGCCTATCACAAGTACACGGGCTGCATAGCCCACACTGGTTCTGTGTTCACTGCATCCAGCATGGGCAGGTAGGACCCCATGGCTGAGATATGGCATACATGTATTGTAGTAGGTATGCACTGGAGACTCATCCATTCTTCTCATATAACTGCTGTCTGAGGGCCATGCTAGATGCCACACTAAACACATCATTTCCAGTTTAGTTAGTGTTTTTTTGTTTTTTTGTTGTTTTTTAAATATTGTCAATACCTCCCATCTTTTTCAGGACCATGAACTTTTGGGAAGGGGTTGAAAATTACCTCTCCACCATGGTCCTAATGAAAGTTCCACTTCAAAGCTGCTATTAGGTCCAGGAGGGAAGTTCCTATTGGTGCCAATGGGACTTTTCCTTCCAGCAGGGATGTTGCTAGGCGTGGCCCCTGGCCCTAAACGTATTTGTCAGGGCCCTGGATCTAATCCCAAGAGCCCTGAGTGTCCATTGGTGCCAATATTTGTTTTCTCAGCTTAATTTCCATGCAGGGGGCGATTTTCAAAGGGGATTACAGCTGGGGAGGGAAGGATTAACTCTCCCCTCCCCACATGTGGCAACTCCCCACATGTGGCAACCCCCCCCCCCGGCCCAAATCACTCCCCATGTGGAGAGATGGCTTAGAAAAAAACCTTTTACCATTATATTGGGATGATCTGAGGCAGGGTGCAAGTTAACTGAAGTATTTATTTTATTTGAGATGATTTGGATGAAAAATTAATTGGCTGGCTTTGCCTCCTGTAAAATTTAAATAAATCCTAGTAATTATTTCTACATTTGCATATATAGATATAAATCAACATATGCTTTCTTTCTTTTCTTTTGCAGATTTGTGTCCTATGGGCCTGGGCCACAAATCTTTTAAGTGCCTTAGTACCCTGCCTTCCAGGATTAATAACAGCTGCGGGTGGGGGGGGCAGCATTTTCATTGGTACTATATAGGTGAGGAAAAGGTAAACACTCTACCCTGTTCACCTGATCCAGGTAAAAACTGCCCCCCCATGCCTACTACTCACTGTAAGTGACATGTTTAGCATCATGTCTAGTTTTGCCCTGAATGTGATATAGGTAATCAGAAACTGGATTCCACTCTACAGAAACAAAACATAGGCTGACATTCTGAGACCATTTTCAAATGTGAGGCTTAGGCTGCAATCCTGTACCCAGTTATCTGGGAGTAAGCCCCATTGAACCCAATTGGAGTTTACACATCTGAGTAATCCTGTATAGGCTTGCACTGTCATCTGAGTAAACATGTTATAGGTTTGCGCTATTAATTTGCATTTAGCCTCCCTTGTGCTATTTATATGGACATCTAGCTGCTGTTTGTGTGGAAAAGGAAATGAAGGAGAAGCATTTGTCATGCAAATGAGCATTTTGCCTGATACAGGTTTTATGGCAGTATTAGAAACCCAACTGAAGCAAAAGCCGCATAAATATTAATGTGTGAAACTTCCCAAGAACTCCTTTCCTAGTCATCACTTTGGGAAAGTCCCTGCAGAATATTAGGAAATCTTGCCCCTATAGATTAATCCCAGTAAATATCAGCTCAGTTTACAGACCTGGGCTATTGTTTAATCATCTATTCAGCTGATTTTGAACCAAAATACAGCCAGTGACCATAAAGTAAAATATTTGACTTCTTCTAACAAGCAGAGAGAGAGAGAGAGAGAGAGAGAGAGAGATCTTCTGTCCTACTTTTAAATGCTCCACAACAGGTGGGTTCCCCCCCCCCAATTTCCTATTTATGAGTGGTTTTTAAAATGTATTTTTCAGTTGATGATGTGAAGAATAACATTTTACTTTCCATCCCAAATATATCTGGCATTGTGTTGAGAAACAGTGCCGGAGATGAAATAAAATTTCCCTTAATCAAAACAACACGATTCCAAGAACCCTTTCAAGGGAAGTAAAAACCTAAGCTGTAGAACGGGGCCCTTAAAACAGACCAGGCATGTGGTGTTAGTAACAGCGAATATTGTAATAATAACAACAGGCTCCTGGAAGGTGATTTTTGAAGGATGTCTGTCATACACTTGGTCTTATTTTACACCCCTTCCTTTAAATTAAAACAAAAACAAAAATGTGTGTGTGTATGTATGTATGTATGTATGGGGGCGACGACAACAATGCCATCTTCCCGAAAGGAAATAGGTAATAAAATCTCACGCAGGATTTTCTATTCATATTTTTTTCCCCATTTTTATTCTAAGGGGTTGCGGGTGGGGAAGCAAAGCCACCTTAAGTAGCACCTAGGTAGGACACCAAAATCTTTACATATCTTCCTCCACCCCCACCCCCCAACCCACACCATAGTGATAATATACTTTAAATATAAACTTTGGGTCTTCTACCCCCACTCCCATTTCTAAGTAGAAAGCTTTACAGAAAGGCTTGGGTTTTGCATGAGATGATGTAAAGCATCTGATGACAAACTATCCAAGTGTATTTATAAAACACCCTGTTGAGTCTTTTCTTTTTTTTAATCTGAGCAATTACATTTTTAATTAATAGATTTCCCCCCTCATTTTTTTCCTTTTCCTTTATTTTTTATTTTTTATAACAAATGTTGTGTTTTACTGCCAGCATGATCTCACTGCTTTATGGTATCGATAAATGAAGGCACACCTGCACTATAAAATGCACTTTATATGAAGCAGGCCATTCATGTTTTTATAGCCCATTTTTCACCCATTGTTCTTGGGTCATGTCATAGGTGTGTTGTAATGTGTTGTGGAGGTGGGCGGCTTCAAGATCAGTTTAACAAGATTGCCTAATTTCACCAACTTTAGAGCCAAAATCTGGCCTGAAAAATGCAGAACTAATATCCCAATAGGCATACTAAGATGATGTCACTTCCTCAGAATTGTCCAAGACAAACATTTATTTCCAGATCACTTGCACTTACAGCATGAATTCTACTTCACTGCTTATCCCTTTTACTTACTATTCACGACACCCACCCACCCGCCTCTAACAAATTTAATACTAACCTGGTGAATGTCTGAACTTTCCTGGCTCTTTGTAAAGCTCGTTGGTTTTATTATGTTGGTTCATATATTATAACAAGGTTCATTCCAAATGTAATGATGTTTTTGGAGACTGCAAACCTATGAGCCCTTAAAAAAAAAAGTTTTTGCATTCTGCAGTGCGTGCAAACACACAAGTTTCATACAAGCTCCTATTACCTAATTAGGAAGGGCAAGAAAAGATTGCTTTTCATATATACTTGGAAGGCTTTTTGAACTGAAAAGGAAAACAGCATGATTTTGCTTTTTATTTATTAATTTCACATTACTCAAGGGCTCATAAAGATAGGGACTAGTGACACTGCCAAGAGCCAAGTGGAATATAAGAAGTCACTCCCTTACATTGCATTGCCTGTGCATTTTAACCCTGATTTGCATCTTGTTTTCCCAGGAATGATAGAGGTCCCCATTCAGAAAGGCAGACAAGAACACATAAAAAAAGGAGGATTAGAGATGCTTGAGGACTTTGATCTTTGCAAAATCCTATATGAAATGACCTGATCTACACCCCTTGGACTAACGTGTGCATCACCACTTAGCTATACTCTGGATTTCACACTTCTCCAGATATTGTGACACAGTCCTCAGCAGTTTAAATGTTTTAAAATATATACACGCACACACACTGCGAGAGAGAACACACACATTTAAATACAGATTTTGAGAGCAAACATATTTAAATATGTATTAAAATACATATTCAAATAAGTATTTTGAGAAGATTAAAAAAACAATTTGCAGAAATGGAACAGAATTATGAGTAACATGTGGAAGTGACACAGACTAGAAATAGAATCAACTATCCCTAGATGAAATGTGCTTTCCCCAATAACATGCTTCGGGATATCACTCACTGGCATGGTTTCCCTAGGTACATCACCCAAAAGAAGAGAATAATCCTCCCCACCATCTTTACCTGTGTACCTCTCTCCACGGTAGGGAGCATTATACAGATATAAGGAGGTGGACTACTGAATATGCAAACTTTCTCCAAAATTTTCTTCTCCTTTGAATTTCTTTTTGAAACCAGTTTCTTTTCTATCAAAGTGAACGAGAATGGTCGGGAAAAAATGTGCCATTTTTTTTTTTTTTTTGGCAGAGCGCTAGTTTTAAAACTTCATTCTCTTCTCCAAAACAGGAATGTACAGCACTAATAATAGAAAATGTACCGTTTCAAAATTTTCAGAGTGCCATGTCTGATCGTCCCTCTATCAACTATTTTCTACACATCCAAGGATAGGAGGAATGGCTGTGAAAGAGCGTGACAATATTGAGCTCCAACACCCCTCATTTAAAAATTAAGCCATACCAGGTGGATTGAAGTCATGCATTTGTAGGGGGGGGGATGCGTATACGCCCATTATCCTCCCCCCCATTAAAAAATACAAAACAACAAATATCTAAAAGCTTTTAAAGGGCTTTTTCAAATGAGGATTTATTGAGGAATCACCCTGGCTCATTCACTCACTTTTCACGGATGATCCGGATGATGTCATCTTCTTTTTGTAATCTGTATGACATCATCTTCTTTTTGTAATCCGTCCGTGTTTTCCCAGCAATTCTCTCAACTTTTTACTTAGCGTGGAAAATCCATTAAGGAGGGAAAGGGCAGAACAGCTGCACATTTTCTTTGATGGTCTGGACAGGAAAATGTGGAATGGAAGCAGGCTGGGAGGAGTTGCTCCAAGGGAAGGTGGGTGACATGTTAGAGATGCCCTTCCTTTCCTGGTTGCTTGCTGTGTATTTCCTGTTGTAGAGCCATTTTGTTTCCTGCAGCTCCTTCGAGCTCTTCAAAACAACATTAGCCGCCACTTAATGAATTGTTTCTTTTTGCTGCTTTACTTCTGGAATGCAATGTGTTTAGCACCAGTACTGAAATAGCGTACTTAACTTTTCAGTTTGCTTTGCTGCCTTTTTTAAAAAAAATATGTTAGTGGTATTCCAAAAGAACAGACTTGTGCAAGGGCTATAAATAAAAGTTTTGAAGTTTTAAATGGTGTGAGGCACCTTTACGATCATGGTGATGGAGGTGGGGGCACCCTCCCCAAAGTGGCCTGCCAATGATATCTTTTGACAGAGATGCCGCCCACTTTTCTTTACTTATAAGATTGTCTACATTCTCTGCAGATAAAGTCACCTCTTGTGATCCACCATCCAGAGCTAGTTGCAAAACATGTACATTTAGAATTAAAGGATCCTGAGCCCAAGAATTTGTTTTGAGTACTGGAACTGATCTGAGCTCATAGATTTTTCTCTCCAGCACTGCCACCACCTATGGGGAAGCTGCACCTCCATTGGGCAATCCCACCGATGGGGTTTCTTATTTTTTAGCAAATGCTTATTGTGGAGAAAAGAGCCTTTGAGGGTTCCTGCACACACACACACACACCTCCTCATGTGTAAACCAAGTAAGGCCAGTTGGGGGGGTGGGAGGAGGCGAAATGTGCATAAAGTATCGGATGGGACATGGCGCCTGTCTACGGCTTTTCAGATGCAAATGTCATGAGTCATGAGTCTCCCTCCCCTGCCTGGCCAGGTGAAGTGCATCATGATTGGCTAAAAGGCAGCAGAGCTACAGAAAGGAGGGGGGGGGAAAGGTATATTTCCCAACGTGTGGGTTTTGGTCTTTGTCTTTGGTCATCACGTGGCTGCCGGCTGTTGGAGCAATGGCAGTAAGCCAAGGAGAGGCCCAAGCCTTCGGGGGGCCTCAGGATCCGACCCCAGGTAGCTCCTGGTGAAATTAGCTGAATGAGGGCTCTGGTAAAGACAGGCCTTGTGGAGGGCTACCCATCTCGGACCTTCGGGTAGGTGTAGTAGTCCTCCCGGGCAGCAAGGCTGTGCTGGATCTAACCCTGGAAGAGAACTGACCCTCAGGTAACAGAGTTGTGTGCCTGAGAGATATAAAGAAGTAGGTTTTGTTATTTTGCAGCTTTACTTTGTACCAAAGTGTCTCTCTATTTTGTGCTTCTCTCATTTCCCACCTTTTGTTGTAAAATGCTACCAGAATAAACCTTTCTTGGTTTTACCCCACATGGGTTTTGTAGTCACTCTGCTTGGTTCAGGTTATAGACAAAGGCAAGTCCCTGAACAGAGATTCAAGTAGGATTGCAAAGAGCTGAGACCTTGGCAGTCTGGTACCTTGAGATCTCTGGGGGTCTTGGGTCCTTTGGGTAGGAAAGGGTGGGGGTGTGGCGGGTCAGCCAGCCTCCACACTTATATTTCAGGGCCTAAGGAACTGTATGTCACTAAAACTCAGTGTTCAACAAGCTGACCCATTTCTGCTGCTACCAATTCTCTTAGGGCGCAGTCCTATGGGATGCTGTAACCCTCTGGACATGGAGGATTATGGGTATCATATGCAGGGCAGGAGGAGCACAGAGGAGAAGGTCACTTCCGCGCTCTTCGCACCCTGCGAAACAGCTGGACAGCCGATTTCGTCTGTCTGCAGTGCTTTGGAGTAGGAGGGAAGGAGGCTGAGGTGCTGCCAGGATACTTCATATATTGGCAGTGCTGGTCTCCTCTCCTCCCACTCCTCAGAACGCCCCCTAAACCCCTTCTCCGAGGTTGCTGGGAAGCAGCTGACACGGTTCTTTCCATGCCAGCTGTGACGGGTGTGTGTGTGCTCTGAGTGCCAAGTCCTAGCTCCGATGCTGGCACTGTTTCCCAACGTTGAAGCTGGGGCTCTGAAAAATCCTAAGTCCCCCTAGACACTGCCTAGGTCCCATAGGATTGCGCTGTTAGACTACCTTAAAACCTCCTAGTAGCTTGATATAAGAGGTTTAGGCATGAGGTGGACACCAACACTAGAGGCAAGTTGAACTATTAAACAAGTTAATTTATTAAAAGGATGTTTTGTACATAAGGGGAATACTAATATTTACTTTGGGGTTTTCAAAATAATGGTTGCTGATATTTCTTAAGGACTCAAGAGACACTGTTGCTATCACAAGCCTCTTAATGACTTCTTTTACCTGAGGCCAAATTCCCTAAACCTGCACCCCAGCCAAATACACCCACAACCTGATCCACCTCTTGGGTGCAGTCTTACTCTGACTTCCAAAGCTCTTCCTGTTGTATTTCTGGTATTTCTTGGACAATATATCTGAGGGTTTTTTTTACTGCCTGCTTGTGTAACTTCCTTCTGGCAAGATCTTAGGGCAGCATCCTGGCATAACACAGCCACCTGCTAGCCGTACTCCTCATCTTTACCAGCCACCATGTATGGTTATTCAATTTCCACAGAGAAGCAATAGCTTAATGTTCAGGCCTTCACTATTCACTTTCTCCTCAGCTTTCTCCTAGTCCTTCTATAACACCACCCACCAACCAGCAGACCTTCTCCCTTTCTGACTCAAGCAACAGACTCCCTTAATCCCTTACTGTCAACTCCTTAACTGTCAACGGTCATTTCCCAACTGCTCTATTCTACCTAGCAAGAACCCCCAGCCAATGGAAGCTACCTGATCCAGGCCCCATCTAAAAATATTACAAATAATTGTCTCTCTCTCCACCTTCAGAATGTCAACAAGCAGCTACCACTAAAACAGGCCTACAACACTGTTAATAACAAAACAACACCAGATCTCAGGCCTACATAGATACATTATAGCCTCTCAGAGGCAACATAGAGCAGTGTTCTCCAACCTTGGGTCCCCAGATGTTTTTGGCCTACAACTCCCAGCATGCCCCAGCCAGCTACAGTGGCTGTGGCATGCTGGGAGTTATAGGCCAAAAACATCTGGGGACCCAAGGTTGGAGAACACTGACATAGAGTATTTACAGAACAACAGTTATATATATGGCATTCACATAGTCCTTCTACACCAAACCCACGCCCCTCCTAGTTTCTTCATTTTAGCAGTATATATGGGGGGAGCCATTTTGTTGTCATTCTTAAATAAATAAGTCAGAAATCCTGACTGTTCTCTTGCAAGTCACTTAGAGATGTCACAGTAGATCCAGATCTATGTTCTGCCCACCCCTGCCCTAAAGTACCATATAGTTCCTCCAGGAATACCTGCACCACCTACAGCAGGAATGTTTTGAGCATTTTTCAGCCCAAGGGCTGCATTTCATTTCAGACAAGCTCTTGGGGGCTGCATTCCAGTGGTGGAAGGGACCAAAGGCAAATGGCACAGGGCCAGAATTCCAGCATATTTTAGTCTAAAGCTTTTACTGCTGTAAAGAAGCCTTAGGAGATGCATTTCAACCCTTTAGAACAGTGTTCTCCAACCTTGGGTCCCCAGATGTTTTGGGCTATGCTGGCTGGGGCATGCTGGGAGTTGTAGGCCAAAAACATCTGGGGACCCAAGGTTGGAGAACACTTGCTTTAGAATGTGGGGAAAGTGCACAAAAGTTGGGAAACTACTGGCAGGAGAAGGGGTGGGGCCAGGGAAAAGGGCCATGTCCATCTGGGGAACCCCAGAGGGCTGAGCTGGGACCTCAGGTGGGCTGGATTTGGCAACCTTCCCTACGTTTCTGCACCTGGACCTGCAGCATCTGTTGGATACACTGATTCCAGTTTTAAAATGATCATATGATCATTGGGAAGAAACATTGGAAGCTGTCTTATTGTCAGACTACTTGACCAGCTAGACCAGTACCAGAATTGTTCACTCCAGCCTTGCTCAACATGGCACCCTCCAGATGTGTTGGACTACAATTGCCATCATCCCCAGCCAGCATAGCTATGGTAACTGGTCTAATCTTGACTGGCATCAGCTGTCTAGGATCTTAGGAAAGAGAGTATTTTGCACTGCCTGCTACCAGAATCTTTTGTTAAATTGGAGATGCCAGGGATTGAACCTGGGAGTTTCTGCTTGCAAAGATGAGCTCTGCTACTGAGATATGGCCCCACACAACCCCAGGGGTAGGCAACCAGCATGTGATTCTCAGGCTAATTTCAAAAGCCCTCTGCATGCAATTCAATCTGTGCAAACCTCTGGCAAGAGCCCTCTGTCCCTTCCCTGCAAGCCCACTGCATAGGAAAGGAGAGGGAGAGAGAAAACGGAGCAGCTGAAAGAGAGAGAAAGGTAGGTGGCAGAAAGAGAAAAAGGTGAGCCACCTGCTTTTGGTTCTGGCTGTATCATTCAATGTATGTGGAACTAGGTAGGAGAGTTGGGGTAGCAGACAGGAAGGATAACTCAGTGACACAGAAGAACAGCGAGAGGGAAGACTTGAGAGAGAAGAGCTACCAGGAAGTGATGCAGCATTAACAGTACAGAGGCAGAGCAAGAGGAACACACAGAGTGAGGAGTTAGAAGCATGCTTGTTAAATGAAGAAGTTTATTTTACATAACTTCTGCCAGATTCTTAAGTAGTTGCAAACACCACTTGAAACATGGTGGCAGCTGTTTAGAAGTAGAACCCAGCCAAAGCAGCACAGAAGAAAAAACAGCAGCAAGAACTCTTTTACATCATCATGGAGTGAGGCCTGAAGCCCCCAGCACCATTAGATTTCACTGCAATCTATCCCAGACATGGAAGCACTGGAGAGAAGAATTTGAATTGTATCTTGATCTTGCCTTGGAGGGACAGGAAGAAAAGGTAAAGGTAAAGCTGTAATACTACTTTCTATGAGAAAGGGGTGAAAAGTATGCAAGCCTCTTGGCCTGGGCACTGTCTGTACCCTGGAGGAGTTATTCAGGGTGCTACATGAATACTGTAGTGTATACCCAAACAAAATGAAACAGTAGAATGATACTGCTTTTTAAATGAGGCAGCAGGGTGCTGAAGAGGGGTTGGATTTCTCTTGTTGTATTAAGGACTCTAGCAGCAACCTGCAATTTTAGGGTGATAACAGGCTCTCTAATCAGAGACCAGGGATGTTGAAGAGTCCTTGGTCTCGAGTCACGAGTCGAGTCACGAGTCTTCGGACCCGAGTCTCAAGTCCGAGTCCGAGTCCTTTGTCCAAAATGGTGACTCATGAGTCACGAGTCACGAGTCACTCCCAAAGCTGACTCCACGAGTCCCTATTAAAATCAATGGGGTTTTTTCCCAACAAAATAAGGCTACTTCACACTCAGAGCAGCCACACAGAGTAATCTCAGGTCCTTCTTCTGCCTCTCCCAAGTACACAACACATCAATCAAAATAAATCTTGACACACTGTTGGGGCTGCACTCCTGGTAGCCGTCCATAGTGGCCGAGCAGCGGCACACCTCGCTTCCATGCGCTCTTCGCCGGCAATCACGCTCCTCTCCACTCCTTCTGGCACAGCCCAGGGATATTGAAGAGTCCTTGGTCTCGAGTCCCGAGTCGAGTCTCAAGTCCCATTAAAAATATTGGGACTCGAGTCCGAGTCGAGTCAGAGAGGGGACTCAGTCCGACTCACGAGTCGAGTCCTCGAGTCCGAGTCCCCATCCCTGTCAGAGACTGAATTGTATGTGGAACAAGAGATCAGCATCTCCATGAGCGATTGTTGCGAGAAGCAGTTTTAACATTGAACTACTGCATGGAAATTGGCAGAGCAGCAGAACTTTCTAAAGAGAAGATCAGAATATTAGCAGGCACACCAGAGGTGCAGGTGCATGCTGTCTGACAGCCAGGGCGTTGCTATGAGCAGGATGTTCAGCCCGGCGAAGGGAGCACCCAGAATACGATGCCTATATTGTGGGAAACAACAGGAAATAAGAAGGTAAAATGCTCAGCCTATGGAAAGAAGTGCAAAGGATGTGGCAGACCAAATCACTTCCAAAGCCAATGCAGGAGTGTGAAGAAACTTCAGAGGCTGACAGTGAGAGCAGTGCAGGAAGACGAGAACACTGAGTCTCTGAACACTGGGAAGACATCCTAAGCCTGACTTTGGGATTACCAAACCGTGATGTCCATATAGTGGGAGATTTTTTTGGGGGGGAACAATACATACCCCACTGTGCTGTTTGCCTATATCAGTGATGGCAAACCTTTTTGAGCCCGAGTGCCCAAACTGCAACACAAAACCAACTTATTTATTTCAAAGTGCCTTAAATTTGGCAGGAAGGAGGAGGGGGCACTAGCTAATTGCACCCCGCTCTGTCTCAGGGCATGGCTCTTCACCGGGCGTGCAAAGATTCGGGCGTGCGCGCGCTGTGCTTCTGAGCTGTCTGTTCAGTTAGAAGGAGGGCTGGGTGCCTGCGCAGTCCGTTTCTGGGGGTGGAGATTTCATAGATCATAGAGTTGGAAGGAGCCTACAAGGCTATCGAGTCCAACCCCCTGCTCAATGCAGGAAACTAGAGCAGGGGTCTCCCATCCAAGTAATAACCAGGCCTGACCTGGCTTAGCTTTCCACACTCAGACAAGCTGAGCCAGCATGAGCCACAGGCCTGTATTATGTTGGAGTGTGCCTGCCTGTGGAGGCCAGCGAGGAATGAGTGGAGAGGAGTTACTATGGAAACCCGATGCTGAATGCAGAAGGGGATGGTCTTTTCGCGATCTGGCGACCAATGGCTCGAGTGCCCACAGAGAGGTCCCTGCATGCCAGCTGTGGCACGCATGCCATAGGTTCGCCATCACTGGCCTATATGTTGTTGAACAAAAAAACAGTTCGCTTTCAGCTGTTTTGTGGGGCCAACTGCAATGTGCTGCCAGTGACACTGGTTAATGAAAAGGCAGGCATTGAACCATGTGGCCAGATGCTTATTTAGAGATGTGAAGTTTTTTCAGTTTTTTTCCAGGCCTTCAGATCTCTATACTTATTATGCATAACAAGAATATCTTGAAACCCGTTGGCAAGTGCAGACTTAAGATTTGCAACCGAAAGAAAAATAAGCTTTATCTCTTAGAATTTGTTATTGTGGATGGGGAGGACCATAGACCGCTTCTGGGGAGCAAAGCCGTGCAACCCATGCAGTCAGGTGCAACATCAGAATATCTTGTATGCAGAATGGAACGCTTCCATCAACTCATGTTTGGCCATACTGTGCATGTCCAGTTGGATAATGAGCCACTGGAAATCATTATATGGAAACCACCACTCAGTCCCCCAAAGAGGCTTCAGCGCATGTTGATGCTACTACAGAACCACGATGTGCATATCCAGTATCACCCAAGCAAATATATCATCTTGGCAGGCACTTTAAGCAGAACTTACCTCATGAAGCCCAGTGAAGAGGGCTCAATAGAGAAGGACATAGAATCAATCAATAAATATACTGCAGCATGTACTAATTTCATGACCCTGCTTACATGCAATAAATAAAGGAAGGCACAGCTCAGGACAAGATTCTACAGATAGAACATATTATCTTTGAGGGCTGGCCTGAAATGAAGCATGAGCTACCGGCAGAGGCTGCACCCTACTTATGAATAAGAGTGGAGCTCGGTGTACAAGATGGGATCCTCTTTAGGGGTAACAGAGCTATCATCGCTGCAGCATTGTGCTTAGACATAATGAAAAGGATATATTTCCTCACACATGGGAATTGAGAGCTGTCTCCAGAGAGCAAGAGAATGTGGATGAATGCCCAGCTGAAAGCATGCATGGAACAATGTGAGATCTGTAATTCACATGGAGAAAGACAACAGAAAGAGACTTGACATCCACATGAGGTACCGAGCCGACCCTGGGAAAAAGTCGGAATAGATTTGTTCACATGGCAAGAGAAAGACTAGCTCATAATGGTAGGCTACTTCTACAACTTTTGGGAAATACAGTAATACCTTGGATTGCAAGTAACTTGGTTTGAGAGTGTTTTGCAAGACAAGCAAATTTTTAAAT
Organism: Shinisaurus crocodilurus; assembly: GCA_021292165.1. Lineage (NCBI taxonomy): Eukaryota > Metazoa > Chordata > Lepidosauria > Squamata > Shinisauridae > Shinisaurus > Shinisaurus crocodilurus. Next base: position 90,862,779 of record CM037878.1, on the reverse strand, counting down.
ATTTATTTATTTATTTATTTACTTGATATACAAGCGACGTCTTGCAATACAAGTACTGTAGTACAGCTTAAATTAAAAATCTCTGTACAAATTTTTTTTTTGGGATTTCGTTTTGATATAAGAGTGTTTTGGATTACAAGCACGTTTCCGGAACAAATTATGCTCTCAATCCAAGGCATGACTGTAGATCCACTGCCAGATCCCAAACAGTCATAAGGAAGCTAAACAACCATTTTGTCCACTATGGAATAGTAGATACCGTATTCTCGGATAATGGGCCACAATCTGTGTCAGAAGAATTCAGAGCATTATGGACCTAGTGGGAATTTGACGATCAGACATCCTCACCTGCCTATCCCCAGAGCAATGGGAAAGCTGAATCAGCCATCAAAATAGCTAAGGGAATTTTGACCAAAGCCAGGAAAGCCAGGACTGATCCATATCTAGCCATCCTGGACCACCATAACATCCCCCCCCCCAAGGTTTGGATGGGAGTCCAGCACAGGGCATGATGGGTCGAAGAACAAAGACTTTGCTACCAATGCAGGTAGAGGGCCATAACAGATGAACTGAACTGATAGCAGAACAGAAATTAAGACAGGCTCATTACCACAACTAGTCAGCTAAGGATCTACCCAGCCTACATGCAGGTGACCAAGTTTGGATACAGTCAGCAGAGCAACAGAATAAGGAGTGGAGGAGAGTGGAGGCCCAAAGGCAACTGAACACATGCTCATTCAAAGTGGTGATCCCAGAGGGCCAAGTCTTGAGAAGGAATCGAAGGCACCTGTAGCAGACTCAGGACCAGTACACCAGGATGCAGAGAGATAACTCCAGGAGGCAGAAGATGCCACTCCAGTATTTAGCCCTCAAACTGGAGAGACCTCAGATCCTCCTGCCCAAGTGAATGAGAGACTGACCAGCTCACACTCACCTCAACCCCCTTTAAATGCCACAGATACCAGTTATCACCAGGAAAGAATGACTTCTGCAGTAGCAAATAAAGATTAAGACTTGGGCAGGCCGACTGCCTGGTACAAAGACCCCAACCCCTAAAGGACTATGTTTAAACTCCAGGGCCACATGGGTTTTTTGAAGCTGTAAAGTTATAAAAACAAAGATGTATCAATATCTGTGGAACTAGGTAGGAATGTTGGAGTAGCAGACAGGAAGAATAACTCTGATCTGGCACAAATCAGAGAGAGGGAAGGCTTGAGAGAGAACAGCTACCAGGAAGTGACTCAGCATTAACAGTAGAGAAGCAGAGCGGGAGGGACCCAGAGAGTGCAGTTAGAAGCATGCTTATTAAATAAAGAAGTTTATTTTGCATAATTCTTGTCTGATTCTTAAGTGGTTGCAAACACCACTTGAAACACTAGCCACTGCTGGCTTTGACACCATCCACTGTGGCCCCCGACAGATTACCCGTGAGGGAATGTGGCCCTCAACAGGAAAACAGGTTGCCTACTCCTGCCCTACATCCAAGCAATGTCCAATAATCTGGCCCCTTGCACTCACATGGCTCTTCCTACATGATCTAACTCTTCCCAGATGCATCTTCTATTCCTATATTATTGGAGTCAGGTGTAAGAAGCTGTACTTTGTGTGGCTATAGTTAACCATGCTGCTATAGTTAAGCAAAAATCAGATTTGAGCTGTACGCAAGTTTTTGTGGAGTCTCTAGAATGGTACATTAACATTGGGTCCACACAGTTACTAACAGTTTGGTATTAACAGAGATCCAACCCCACCCCACCCCACCCCCATCTACATGCCTACAAACTAGCCATCATTTTTAGAATATATATATATATATGTGTGTGTGTGTGTGTGTGTGTGTGTGCGCGCGCGTAATTTTTAATGACAAAACAAGGAAGAAACTTCCTCTTTTTTTCTTTTTCTTTTTGCATAACCAACAAAGCACTAGATCATACTGCCAGAATTTGAAGACTGTAAAAAGTTAGCAGGATTGACTCAAAGGGGCATTGTCAATCACACTGGCCTTCCGAATACTTACACTCCTTTCAAATCCCCAAGCAGACTCACCAGCCCAGATGCCAGAATGCATACAGTGTTCTGGT